>QJNY01000311.1:0-97685 GCA_004155945.1 Monosporascus sp. mg162
AGTCCTTCACACCCAAAGCAATGTATCTTTTCGCCCGGAGTTATCGGAGTCCCTAGAATGGCTTAGATCAGTGGCAGAAATCAACGAAAATGGCGCTTCCTAAGCGACTGTTGCGAACAGTCGCTTAGGAAGCGCCACCTTCGCGTTGTGAAGCTATAAAGTGACAAATCCATCAATTCGAAGCCATCTTTATCGTTATAAGCCGCAGAATATGGAGGAGCTTTTAATTCAGGAACGTATTCGGCGTGCGGCGATCACTTTCGCTGTTATACGAGCTTTGCGTATACTGAGAGAGGTTAGAATAAAGAAAAAGAAAGATCGGCGATATCTACCTATGGCAAAAAGAAAAGCCCATAATCCGGAAGGTTTTAAAGCTTTACGAAGGCTTGCAGAAAAGATCCTAAATGGGTTAGATCGGAAATTTAAAGATTTTTTCCGCATAAGTAAGTTTTAATTTTTCTTGCTGTTGCAATAGCTTTAGGATTATATTGGCTTTAGCGATACCCGCTATACTTCCGCTGCCTAAAGGCTTATAATATTCCTATATATTATGGCTTTTAACGAAATATAGAAGAACGCGGTTGATCGGTTTCTTATTTCGCAGAATATTGTTTACTTTATCGTATACGAGCTTTTTAAGTGTATGGTAACGCTTTTTCGTACCTTCGTAAAGTAACCGAATGCGAAATATTTTACGCCTTCGATCGAACTGGATCCTAAGTTAAAACAATTTAATAGGTGTATCGGGGCAGTTGATGGTATTTATTTTTATACCTTTATTAGGTAAAGTAAGTAACGCGGATGGCGAAGTCGCAAAAGTTTTATTTCGTAAAACGTATTCGTAACTGTAAGGCGTAATGAAACCTTTAGTTACGTATTAGCCGGCGCTTAAAGTTTTATATATAACTCCAAGCTTTTTGCGGATGTTGCTTCGCAAAGCTTTAAAATGTTGCCGGGTCGGTTTTATCTAGCTAATAATGGTTTCGGCAGTCGATAGGGGATTATCGTACCTTTCCCGGCAATTAGATATTATTTTTAAAAATGGCGGTTAGGTTAAAGAGGACCTTAGACGGCGAAGGAATTGTATAACTTACGTTATTCGAGGATTAGAGTTATCGTAAAATAAATATTCGGTATGCTAAAGAGGAAGTTCAAAATTATACGGTATTCCGCGTCCGAATATGGCTTGATATCGCAGGTTCGATTTATATATGCCGCGTATACCTTATATAACTTTATCAGAAAGAACGGCAAAAAGGATGTAAATAAAGAACGAAGACTTACGAAAGTTGAAAAGGATATTTTCGAAGAACGGCGGCAACGCGCTGCTTTAGAACTAAACGGAAGGCATCCTTATGATATACGGTAGCGGATAACCTTAAGGCAATAACGGAGTTATCAAAAATATATGGCGATAATTCCTGATAATAATTAACAGTTAAATTAAAGAAAAATGTATTAATTTGATGGAAAACGCGTTATTTTGCAGAAAAATGTGTTGCGTTATAGAAAAGTATATACGTTAGGAAAGGGAAAAAATTAAAAGTAACTAAGCATTAGGTTAAAAGTAGCAACTATATATAACAATTTTGATAAAGTTCTTTTAAATATAGAAAAACCGTTAGTTTATATATAAATTTTAAAGATATTAAGTATTTCGGGAAACTGTTACAAAATAATTTTTTATTTGCAAAGCTTTTATTCGAATGCTTTTAACTTAATGGGCCGTAATAACCCCCTTAATTAGGCTTTTTTAAAGCCCCTTAAGGCTTTTTATCTTTAATATATAACAAAATTCAATACCAAACCTTTTAAGCGATAAAACTTAATAACGTAATAAGAAATATATAATAATTTTTACATTAATTAATTCGCTTTTTAAAAACGATTATAATGTATATTTTTAATCGCGATTTGTCGCAAAAGGAAAGGTTAATTTCGAACGCGAATATAGGTAAAGCTGTTGCAACGATTTTAAGATATGCAAAACGTTAATTTCTTTAATAATTTTTTCAGCTTTTTCGATTTCTGTAATTTTTTTAAAGCGATTAGTTTTCGTTATTTTAACCCTTCCGTACATACAAATTTATATAGTTACTTCGGCTATTATCATTAGATCCCGTCGATTAGCGTCTTTAAGTAGGTTACTTTTTGTTTTTTCGATTTTAGATTGTTAAAAATCATAAGGTTTATTTCTTTCCCAAGTACCGTACAGGTTATCGGGAAATCAAAAGCTTTGATATTATCCGTAAGGTTATTAACGAGATAACTTACTGCCTTTTTTATATCTTTAGAGCCTTGTACCCGGCTGAAACCTTGAAGACCGTAAAAGCTTATCGCGATAGCTTTATTTTCGCTTGGATTCTTTTTCGAAGCCTTTTGCCGCTTAGCTAAAGGCGGCATCTTTTCCGTTGCTTGAGATAAAGGTACCGTAAGCTGTAAGTTTATTCCTTTATCGCCTAACAGCTTTGCGTTAATATTAAGGTCGAATTTATTTGCCCGCGCTTTGGCTTTAAAAGGTTTCGACCTTTTTACGGCCTTATTACTATCTTTCCTTAAAGCTATACTCTTATCGTTAACGTTACCTTTATCAGGCAGATCGGATTTATTACCGGCTTCCTTAATAAATTCTCCCGAGGCGGTTTCCTTCGCAAAAACGGTCCGATATAAGTCCTTATTTACGAAAGGTTTTTTGCAAAGTTACGTTGCGCTGGGGTCCTTTTTTAAGATAACCTTCCATGTTTTTTCGGATAAAAAAGGAATGTTTTTTTCAGTTTTTCCGTTACCGTTCGTTTCGAATAAGATTGCTGCCAAATATTGCGTTTACCGTTTTTTTTCTTTTAAGTATTTCGTTTTTATCGTATCCCTTTTTTATGGCTGATCGCTAATACGTAATTTTATATCAGTAGCGAAGTTTTCGTATACGGGCTTCAAAACGGTAAAGCGTTCGATTGCGAATTTGTTTTCTGCTATATAAAAAGAAAGCAGGTTTATAAAGACTTTAATAAATTTAACGTTTTATCGCATTCGAAGGCTTAAATCCCGCGAACGTATTTTCTTTTTCCGCTTTTTTTAAAAGTTACTTTTCTGTAAAGTTTTTTATAACTATAACCCTTGTAAGTCCTTTTTAGCTTTTTTAAAGTTTTTCGTAAAGCGTTTTTTTCGGCCTTAACTAAGTTAACTAGGGAATAAATTAGGCTGTAACTCGTTTAAAAGGGATTCATTTAAAAGGGACTCGTTTAAAAACGATTCCGGGGATAATATGTTTCTAACGATAATCTTTCCACCTGTATTATCGCGAACGAAACCGGAGTCTTCAGATACGAACGCGGTATCCTCGCTATCCTTTCCTTGAACGGCGGAGGCGTTCGGCTGAAAGGAACCCATCTTTTTTTCAAGGGACCAGGGTTGCAAAGCCATCGCGAAAGCAGCTAAAGCGACTGCAGAGAAGGGTTGCAACGCCGATTCGGTGAAATCACGATATCATGTCCACTTACACATATGGATAGCGTCAGCCAAGAAGGCGGTGACTCCTTTGGGTCTAGGCCCTGGAGTTGATACGAATAATACATTGTCAGTCCCCAGTTTTATTATGTGTACTGATGTACACGTTGTCATTAGGCCATTAGGCCACTAAGCAGTTGTCGATCAAGCTCTTAATATTCGTCCGACTTAGAGGTTTTTATTTTGTGTCACCAAGGCTATACTCCGTCCATCCCCATTCTTGGCTCGACTGAGTCGGTACTAACCCTTGGTGGGAAGTTCGCCGAATCAATCAACAGCCCGAGTCACGTAGTGCAATATACGGAGCTACTGCTGAGGTAATGGCGAACTTCATATGTTATTGAACATAAACAAACGTCAATGGGAAGGATCAGATGGAGTTGGTTTAAAGCATAGCAATTGCCCCTTTTCCTACCCACTAGTGGTCTACAGGGCAGAAAGGCATATTGTACTTTTGATATCGAGAAACATGAAAGGCTTTTATATGGTATTTTTGAATATAGATGGGAACTAGGCGCTTGAGATAGAAGGGAACCTAAACCTACCGTTTCAATTGAATAAGTTCCTGGCCTGATGGTGGGCCATGCTAATCTGTCGACCTAGCTCAACGGAGTCCATCATACTCAGTTGCATCGACGTGCATACGGCCATAGAATCTGTTCCATGAAGAAGTTTAGTCATCAATCCACCTCTATCCCTACCGAATTCTAGAATCCGCTATCAACTTTTTCCTTCTGTAACCCCTGATTGCTGCCTCGCAGTCGTACTGTCTCCTATTTCCACCATCTGCTCCGCTCGAGACTCAAGTGAATAAAGTCCCAGACATCAGAGTGTCCAACCTGGTATTGAAGCCCGTCTTATTCTTGTGAATGAGTCAATGACATAAGAGTTTGCGCTACCACTTCAAAGGATAGGAAGGAACAAAACATATTTGCAGCTAGTAGTTGGTTGCGGCAATTTTTCAAGGAGCACTTACGTAAGGCTATAAATCATGCCCGTAAAGCCATGGCTAACAAGCGGCTCATCACTCTGGAATTTCCCAGCAACGGCACCGCCTGTCCGGTTCGTATAAAACTAACACCTGATTCTTCATCCTGGTAGCCAGTCGCGAGACCCTTTCACATGGCAGCCTGTTCTCTAGGATGTCACGTGAGAAAGTTAGGGAGAGATTACGAACTGGCAAATAAGGGATTCTGCATCAACATCATAAACCCCGTATGAGAGCCTTGTACGGCTGCGTGATCCTCTCGCAGAGTCAAGATTCAGAGCGCCAGTAACTACTGCTAGAGGCTTCAGCATGATGTTGATTGTGATGGGCATTGGCATCATGCATTCCTCTCAGTCAGCTAATCCGGTCTGGTTCATAAGTAATTTCAGATACAGAAGGTTCTATGTTTGATAATAGTACGCACGTTCTGGGAAAGGATGAGGCCCCAACATCACACACTGAAACATATATGGTTAGAGAAGAAGATATTATTAGGTTGACCTCTTAGAGGTCCCGTCTGGAAACGGAGGGCAGTGAAGCCTTCTTAAATACACGTGAAAAAGGTTTCAACTGAGCGAAAACTGTACCAGAGATACAAAAAACAATCTCCACTAGTAGCTACACTAACTGAGCCAAGGCTTAGCTAACAGACCTAGCCTTCAGCTGGGTCTGATAGAAAGGCACGACAACGGCGGCCATATCCTAGCTTGAGGAGGAAAGGTATGAAGCAGCTCCTCGTTGCGGGGGGGTAGCATACGTAGCCAGTCATGACTCGCGATGGAGAGCGGTTGACCAACAATGCCACAACGAGAGGATAGGATGAAGAGACCCCCCTTTCCCCCCCTTCAGGAAGCAACACATCAGCTGTACTTAGTAGTTGAAGACATAACACGAAAAGTGTAGCAAGTGGACCGGTAGGTGTCGGGTGTTAGTGAACGCCAAGAAGGATAGGTGATAAATATCAATCTAACAACGACATGCCAAGAACTAAGGGTCGCGTAATTCAGTTGGTCAGCGTGCACATATTTCTCCTCGTGAAGTGATTCTCAGTAAATGCGAAAGTCGAGACACCAAGCCTCTCCGTGACCAGATATTTCTTTTCTCTTTTTTGTCCTTCGCGGCATATTGTGCGTATCTGTGGGGGGGTGCTCGTCTAGCAGATGGTGGGACATTTTAGCCTGGATACAGTAAGAATTAGCAAGCCAACGGTGGAGGAAGCCATTTGGAGTCCTAGAATTCATGAGTTAGGCCCACAAAGGGAAGGAGATTTCAGTTTTTCTTCCTTTGGCAATTATGTACGCCCCTGTTTACCAAGACGATGGTAAAATAAGATCAAGTTAGGTATATCATGCAAGTCAGTGGCAATCTAGCTAGGTAGGTAGGTGGTTGTGGGGGATGCTTGTTTCGAAACAGTAATAGTTAGGGATGATCCGGCCTAATCCGCCAGGAAATACTACCTTCCTCGGAAGTAACCTAAATTTAACGATGCGATCTAGGACTGTCTCTGCATGATTGGGTCTGAACGGATAAGGGATTCGTAGAGGTAAGCTCAACGTGAGCTCTGGCTTCTCGACAGTAGGATTGTGGCTGCTTACTAGATAAGTGGAAAGGATGACCGGAAGGGCATTCGTGCTCATCTGCGCCTCTCGAAACTAATCAAACATTGGTCCGTGATCCCCTCTAGATACGCGGGTGAGACTATGCGTGTCGTAACGACTAAGATATCTAATTCTATAATACAAAACAATGGCAATGGTCAGATGCTCACTCAGATCGGCTTATCTCCTACGGAGACTCTCACGTGAGTGACCTTAGGCTATCATCCGACAGGATGGGAATCAGGGCCGACATTGATATCGGGCACTCCGCCGGCTTTACATATTCCACCAACGAAGGAACTCAAAGTGCAATTCCGTCTCGTTAAGCTTGGGCATCGCTTCATGGGATACTGCGAGGCGGGAGATTATTTCATATGTATTGGAGGGTCAGAGGCTGAAACATCTACTGCCCATCGGCCACCTATAACAACATAGCAAGCATACGTAACTTGTCCAATTACATGGTATCCCCGGCATTGACATCGCTTCATTAATATCTCAAGTCGCCTTTCAGCGCATAATACTTCGCCATACTGCGGTTCTTGTTAGCGAACAATGTTGCGACACGTAATATATCGACAATTGCTTTGGGGCGGGTTGGTGCCCGCGCCCCGGCACAGGATTACCAGGGGCCACCATACCTCACATCACCTACCTAGGTAGGTAAGTAGGTAGCTTGGATCATGAGATGAAGCTTCTTACCGAGCGAATTTACAGTCATTGCAGTCCAACGGTCTGGATGTAATGTAATCAAGCGTCAAAGTTTCCAGGAGGGTCCTAGGACTCGGCGAATGGATTGCCTTGATCCTCTGCCCTCTGAATTATCTATAAAGTCTACCATTTCAGGCTCGCTCTCTGTGCTTAACTATTATTCCACGCAGAGTCACATCCTCAATCACTCTCCTTTAGTTTCGAGTCAATACGCTCCTTTTCCTCCGTCCGGCTTGAATAACGCTATTACAGCATAATCTCACAGGAGATACGGTCCCCTTCTTCACACCCGAAACGTACCACTTAAAACAACAAGCAAAAATACCATGTACGCAAAGGTCCAGCCGCTCCTTCTCCTCGCGGCCACCGCGGGGACCGCCCTGGGCTACATGGACGTGGTGACGCACTGGCGCTCGCAGATGGGGCTGCCGGCGCTGAGTGAGGACGGGACGCTCGTGGGCAACGCGCAGAAGACGGTGGTGGATGGCAACGGACAGATGGCGCACCAGCTGCTGCCGGGGAGCTGGGGGCAGGTGCTGGCGCCCGGGAGCCCCGAGGACTTCGAGTACGTATTCGTCGGCGGCTGGCTCTGCGAGATCCCCGACTACCCGGGCCTCAACGGCATCTGCAACATCCTGGGGGCGGGCTGGTCCCACGGGGGCCAGACGGGCCACGCTGAGATCCTGACCTCGACCGGTTACTCCCGTATCGGCTGCGCGTGGCATAACGGCATCTGGGGCTGTGACCTTGCTTAGGTCTGTTCGATTGGCGTCGAGCGAGTCCGAATCTTTCATTATGCCAGTTTCACAGAGGGGCTATTTTCGTATTCCTTTTCTCTCTCGTTCGGGGCGTACATTCAGTATGTATATTCGATTCATGTTACCGCACCGAGAGATGTTTGTGACGTAGCGCTTGTGGGTGTTTCAGGACAAGGGTGTCGCAGCCACGGAGAAAACGAAATTTGTATATACTGTAACAGATTGGCCAGGGCGCATCCACACTTCGCCTCTACTTCTCAGTTCTCTGGTCAAAGAATATGACGTATGACCCACTAAAAGCATGTCCCTATATGATCTGCGCGTTACAACAACGGGGCTTGTGTCATGGTAGCACATCCCCCGCTACCGGGCGGATTGCGGCCCTCGTAGAACCCAGGCGCTTTGCCTTGACATTTGGCGGATGGCCGGTATGTGGGTTCAGGGGGTCCTTGGATCTGATCCGCATTGAGATGGTGTCACCTACAGTTAAATCAGTCCGTATATACGACCGCCGGGGAAATAGGGAAAACAGTTAAATCAAATCAGATTCATTGACGCGTCCTTCATTTATACGAGACGCAAGAGCGAATTAGAACCATCTACAACTGCCGATGCCACTAACCCCAACTCTAAACCTGAAACACGCCCAGCAGCGACCGAGGGAAAGACGAAAGAGAAAAAGGGAAGGGAACCTATAAATCCCATATCCACATCAGCAGTCCGGCACGCTGACAGGGATATGCAGCGGGACGCTCGTGGCGAGGCCGCTGAGGCTGGTCTCCTTGAACTCGTTGCGCATACCCTGGGCGGTGAGGCGCATGGCGCGGATAGCATCATCCAGGCTGACCTTCTGGGTGCCGGGGGTCCCGCTGAGGGCGAGGTTGGCGCTGCTGATGGCCTTGATGGCGCCGAGGGCGTTGCGCTCGATGCAGGGGGCCTGGACGAGCCCGCCGATGGGGTCGCACGTGAGCCCGAGGTTATGCTCGATGCCGATCTCGGCCGCCTGCTCGACGGTCTCCGGGCTCGCACCCACTGCAACACATCAGGTGTTAGCAAATGTCCTGTTCAGTTGATGACGCGAGTGGGCCGGAGTTATGATACATGTCGGAAGCTGTAGATTCCCAGCACTCTTGATTGTGAAATTTGTGCTCTTGGGCTAGGGGTTAAGGGAGAAAGACGCCAGCCCAGAAATTACTTACTGCACGCAGCGAACGCGCCTGCCGCCATCGAGCACGCAACCCCGACTTCCGCCATGCATCCGCCCTCGGCCGCCGAAATGGTCGCCCCCCGCTTGTAGAGCATGCCGATCGCCGAGGCGGTCAGCAGGAAGGTCAGGATGTCGCGCTCCGGGTCGTCGCTGATGAATTCCACCGTGTACTTGAGCACGGACGGGATGATGCCCGCTGCGCCGTTCGTAGGTGCGGTGACGATGCGTCCACCCGAGGCATTCGTTTCATTCACTGCTATGGCGTACACGGCCAAGTAATCCTGTGTGGTCGGTTAACTCGGCCGCTACGTGGAACTCGTTGGAACACAGCAATTTCATACCATGGCTGGGAAGGTAGTACGTCGAGGGGGTGAGGGCAGGATCGGATGGTAGATGGAGCCGTGAATACGCGGAGGGCCTCTCCTACTGGTGGTTTCCCTCCTACCTAATGCCGTAGACTCGGATTTCGGTGACTCGGTCGCAGTGGTACCCGCTGGCGATTGCTTGTCGTTGCTGTTACTCGGCGAAGACAGTTGCGACCGCGAACTTCCCGACTCGACGCCTTGGGTATGGGAAGGGTATAGGCCCCTCGTCAGTTTCCTGTATAGAGCGGGCGCTCGTCGGTGCAGCTTGAGCGAGCCGGGTAGCGTAACATCCTTCTGCGCCTGGACGCCTTGTAGTATGCTGTTGTCCATGACTTCCCAGATACGGACCAGCTTCTCACATATCTCGTCGTCCGTGTAGCCGTGGCTCTTCTCGTTCTCGTACACTAGCTGAGCAATGGTCAGGTTATGCTTGTGACACAAGGCTAGCAGGCTCTTGCCGTCACGGAACGGGTAACGAGGTTGTCGGGTGCTGTCTTCAGTTTCGACCGTTTTTGTGTCCGGGGCCGTAGAGGTCAGGGGAGAGAGGGCTTTCGGCCCGTCCGGGTCGGTTGTGGGGAGAGCTGCCGGCTCATCGGCCGCATTACCAAGACGCTTGATCTCGGATCCGGTCTTACGATCACCCGCCGCATCTGATCTCCTGATTTCCTTGTAAAAGAGATTCTCTGCCAAGTCAGCCGGGTGTCTACCACTCCCTTCTCCATACGGCTCATTTCCAGCCGATGGTGCGTCTTCAACGGCGTGCCCTGCCGGGGCTGCCGAGGCAATTGACATGGCGCCGTTCACGACAAAGCCGCCGCCGACGCTGAAAAGGTCATTCGTAGCTAGCTGATCACCGTCTTTATCAAATGCCCTAAATCGCATTCCGTTGCTGTGTAAGGGAAGTTTTTTGCCCCACTCCCAAACGAAATCACGATCGTAGTCGAAGTCGATCTCCTTGCCCTTGCCGTCTCCGCTCCCGCGGCCCAAGAAGAGTTTCTTCTGCTGTTTGATTTCGGCAAAGCGGGCGGGCACGTAGGCCGTATCGACAGTCTCGACATCCGCGCCTTCGAGGCCCAGCAGGAGCGCCGAAGGCGTCATGTGGCCCTCACCCGTGAGTGCAAGGCTGCCGTAGATTGATATGCGCATCTTGCACACCTTGTGCAGTAGGCCGGCCTCGATCATATCGGTCACAAAAATGTTGCCGGCGCGCATGGGCCCCACGGTGTGGGATGACGAAGGGCCGATGCCGATGGAGAAGAGATCGAATGTCGAGATGACGGCATGTTCGTGATCAGCCTCGCTGTATATGCCTGAGTCTGATTCGTCGTTGTCATCAGATTTGAAGTTAGGTGATGATGTATTAAGGTACCGAGCTTGATGTTGCAACCGGGTGCTGTCGCCTGCAGCTTGTCTCAATGTCCATGCACATGGCGTCCTATTCCCGGTTGCGTTGGTGGTCCGCCATCGGCATGTAGCCCGGCCATGCCCTCCACCAATGTTACCGCCGCGTAGACGCCCAACTTGTCGCACTGCTGCACGCTGCATTCTGGAACTTGAGTGCAACATTGAGTGCTAACCGTGGACCAGAACCACGAGAGCACGCAATGCCCCTATGATTCTCGACAGCGGAAAATAACGTGGATAGTCGAAAAAGTTGACTTCTTCTGCCAGACGACGTGGGGCGCGACTTGGACGTCGCGATTCCACAAATTCCAGTTCGGGGGGGAGATGGGGGGGATTATCACTTTGAAGAGAATTCATAAATCGTTCAAGATATTCAACTTCCAATGACCATGATGAATATAATATTGGTTGTCGGCGGTGAGGATGCAGTGGGCTTACATATCCAACGATTGAACAGCAATTTCAAAACAGCGAAATACACGAGCACAAGAACTGGCTGTGGGACTTCGCCGGCATGCAGCGCCAAGATCCCGATAAAAGCCCACTAGAATCCGGCACTGCGGATAATTGGACCCAATAATAGCACGCCTGGCACAACGGCGCAGCTGCTTTGCCGAGTCTAGCCAGGCAGCCCAGGTCCTTTGTGTTGCGTTAACTTAGGCCCCACCAACCGCTGGAGATAAGGACCCTGTCTGCTGGCAGGTACCCGCAGCCCAACCTGAACACCTTATCATGACCTGCGAGCGAGACTTGTTTCTTGAATTGCGCACGTTTATCCGAGTGGAACTATCCGTTCAAACCCCCAATTTGACTTTGATACGCTGTCTGAGGCTGCTGCCAGCTCGTCCCGCCGACCTGGCTTCAGGTCCTGAAATGGATAATAGTCCGGTTCACAAGTCGTTCCAGGAGCCGGCAGCGTACCGTTCTGGAAGTACGCATTTATATGTCTTGCAGTACAGGCCGAAGGGGCGGAGAGCGTCGTATGCTGTTGAATGTGAGGTAGTGTTTCGGTAGTAGTGCGTCGAAGACTTACACCATATGAATTCTGCACAAGAACCACCGACCCGGGGAAGCCCTGGGAGTTGTTCCTAGCACTGATAAGAGGTGAGATATTGTCTGCCATATTCGCCACGTAGAGTATAGGATGGCTCGTATTGCCCTCGAATGGTCCTGTTCTAGTGAGCATAACTGTCCGTGGGAATCGTAAGACTGTGTAACCCATACCGCCATATCTCCATTTAGGCCTCACGGTCCAGCCGACACAGGCAAGCCTAAACAGAGCATTGACGTCGCCGGCAGCCGAACTTATCTCGATCAGACGCTTTGTGAATTCTTCGAACTCCTCAACCGATTCCGTGAGAGCTCTGGGCCTATCTGCGCACATGATAGCAGGAAAAGCATCGTCATTAGCGGGTTCCACTTTGGGAACGTTCGGCGGGACCGCCTCAATTGAGCAGATAGGGGGTGTGGACTGATCAGTCCCGACCAGTTCATAGAAGGGCACGCCATCTCCTTCTTCCAGCGCCTTGAGGACCCGCGCAAACCTCTTGAACATGTGGATCGGTTGGTACAACGCAGAAGAAATGAGCCGTTTCACATTTGACCAGGTCACCAGCTGCGGCATGTCGGGGCCGGACTCGCTTGCCGGAACGATGACTGGATACTTGCGGATCTCCTCGAGGAGGGAGGAGAGCCTCTGCTCAATCACCCGGGGGCTCTCAGCATAGAATGCGCAATCTTCTGCTCCCGCCGAATGACAATACTCGTAAAACGCGTCCATGACGCGATCTGTGTCACGGAGGAAATTGATATGGGTATCCAAGTGCCACTCTCGATAGTCTACGTTACCTAACCGTCACGGTTAACCGATGTGGGTGCAAATATGCAATCACAGCGACACATCTCTTACCATCACTGACGAGTCTCTCGACCTTATCCGGGTACATCGAAGCGAAAACACCGCCTAGGATCGTCCCGTAGCTGAAGCCCCAGTATTTGAGCTTATCCTCACCCATCTGCTGCAGGATTTCAAGCATGTCCCGAACGTGAGAAGCCGTGCTGAGGTGGTGCAGCAAGCCCGACGCGTTCATGTTACGCTCGCACATCTGCGAGAACGCCGTCGCCCGCGCGAAGGCATCGTTGACGGTCCCGGGGTGCGCGTTCACGACGCCGACGTCCTGCAGCGCCCACAGCCGCCGTTTCTCCGGAGAGTCCCAGCAGTCGACGCGCGGGACGGACGCGCCGACTCCCCTGGGGTCGAAGGCGATCAGGTCGTGGTTCTTGCCGATGATGGTCTGAAGGAGCACGCCGCGGTCGTGCATCGCGAAGATGCCCGACCCGCCGGGTCCGCCCGGGTTGAAGAACACGGGGCCCTTGTAGTCGGAAGTGTCGGTGGCTTTGAGTCTCATGACTGCCAGCGTTACCTTTTCGTGATCCGACGGTTCGAGCCAGTCGATCGGGACATCGAGTTGTGCGCATTCGTACACCCCCTGGTAGCAGGAGTGCCAGCGAAGCTTCCTACTCGGTTCGATGTCGCTCCACTCAAGTTTACTTCGGGCGCCATGCTTGGGCCCAACGTCGTCGCTGCTAGCAAGAACTTGCCAACTTTCGGCGTTGAAGAAGCTACTTACCAAAAGTGCTCCAGCCAACAGTTCGACTAGAAATCGAGCAGCGAGGCCCCGCGATTGGCGCCGCGCGGGACTCTGCAGCGCATTCTGCCGGTGCTCGGCATTAACCACGCCTTGCCCGTACGGCTTTGGATGCGCAGAATGCATATTCGTTGGTATTTATCACGACAGCACTCTTCCTAGCATCCTACGAGATTCCTCAAGGATTCCGGTTCGGCTAAATGAATACCTAACGGGCGCAAGAAGGGAGAAGTTCAGCGTACCCACTAATGCTTCACGCCACGGTGGGAGATCTGGGACAGTCTAATGACATTGCCCAACCAGTTGCACGAATAAAACAGAATATCGTGGCCATTCTCCAAGAAAATCAATCAAGTCTCTCTTTCTTATCTCGCCATATTGTAAGCTCTTGTGATTGGCTGTATAAGCGGAACCGCCACCCGCTCCACAGAATGACAAGATAAACCATGATCGTGAAAGCTAAACCCCTTTACTGTATTATACAAACTTTGTATTGACGCACTCCTATATCAGCACTAATTATAATTGCTAAACCTTGAGCATATTTTAAAGGGAAATCTACGATCTACTATAGAAACCCTCGCGGTTTCCGCTTTCCATATGGGGCAAGCCGAACTCGATGCCGGCCGTCGAGCTCAAGGAGGGTGAGAATCTCGGACCACGCTGGCTGCCAGAAATGCTCCTTATTTCAGGGATGACTCATCGCGCTGCCGGTATTGCAGCTTGTTGAAGCTGTTGGAATAACGGTATGCGGTGTAAATAGCCGAGCTGTCATACTTTCGTCCGTCAAAACAGAACAGATTCGAGAGAAAGGGTTGCTCGAGCAGCGACTTCAAGACCTTAAGGTCATATGGATTGTGGAAATCCGTACGGTGGTAAACGGGCAAGATACACCGAATTTTCATTATTTCGCCCGAAACTGGCAGCATCTTTGCCGCTTGCGGCTAGGTTGGCGTAGAGGTCAATTGGCCTTGAGTGGCAGCCGCCGCGAACGGGCGCCACCCGGGGGTACGTCGAGGGCTTCCGAGCCGAACATGGTACCTGTTGCGCTCTGGCGTGCGGATGGGTGCATTACGTACGCACGCACGACCTACCCGGAGATCCCTCGTGGTGTCGGTAGACGAGCCATACCGGCTTCGTACCCTCGTCATCACGCAGGGTGGTTCGAGCGGCGAAGGTACTGGACGTGTCAGCTAGTAGGGGGTGCGCTAGCACCCCATATACGGAAAGGATCTCTCTGATCGGAACATATAGGTTCCGTGACTAGACTCCATAAAATGAGGAGTGCGTGCTCTAGAGCGCCTGCAGCTAGTCATCCAATACAACACAACTGATGTCCCCTATATCTGACAATTAAAAGTCTCAGACATGTTCCACTAAGTGGAGTTCTACCGTCGCAGTTAAGGCTTACTAGCCTGCACCTAACCACTTACCTAAAGGGCTTAAGTTCGATCTTGGCTATAAGCTGCGGAAGTTTAGGGGATAAATCCGAAGTACGCGTTACGAACTGCGGAAGTTTAGGTAAAGAACCCGAAGTACGCGCCATCTTGATCGCTAGCTACTAAGGGGGTATGTCAAATAAGTAGCATAATAAAAACCTGCACTTAACATTTAAATAAGCTTATCGCAAATAATCTCTTGGTATAGTGGTTAGCTGATAATTAAGAATTTTATTCGCTTAATTCGTGTTATTTATTAATTGATCAGCTGTAGCTAAAACCATATAGGCTATATATTAGTAGCAATTATCTATATATTTTATTAGCTATAATGGCGACTGTACCGTCGACGTCCGCAGTTATCTATATCGGTTTTAAGGATTGGGGCAAATTTAAGGACGAATTTAAGATTAAAGCTAAGGGATATAACCTGTGGGACTATATTAATCCTGATTAAAACGTTTTATGGCCTGTTAAACCTATAGTACCAATTATTACCTTTTATTTAAAGAAACGAATTTATCTTTAAACGCGAATTAATATCCCGATTATTATAACCTTATTCTTATCTTTATTTTCCGGAGGAATTACCGAAGAAATCGATTATACGAATTATCCGATAAATACCTTCGAAATAACGACCGAAAGCAGATAAGCGTATAATTAGAACTTTGCGATTTACATTTATCTAAACCGGAAATACAAAACCTTCCGAAAAAACTTTAACGAATTTATAAAATAAGTTCTTAATAATGTTTCCCCATCGATCAAGCAGATTTACTTAAACCCAAATAACGACCTTAAAAACTAGTACGTTAAATTGCAACAATTAAGAAAGGTTTACGATAGTTAATTGCTTATAAATATTAAACGTAAGTACGAAAAACGATTAAAACAGGTCCCGAAGGCCGTTAAAAGGTTTAATAAATGGATAACGAAATGGCAGGAAATTATGGTTTAAGGCCAGCGTTACGGGGTTTCCGAAATAACTATGTTAGTTATTTAAACGAATTAGTTATGTATAATAGTAATGCCGATTATGCCTAATTAGTCGAATTTATTTATGCTTTTTAAGTAGGATAATATCGAGAAAAGGATAATTAATTATCTAGAAATTATGGCCAGCCTTTTAAATTACTGGACCATAACGAATTTATAACAGTTAGCAAAAAACATTAAAGCAACGTTCCTAACTTTTTATAAAGCTTTAATAAACCTTTTTAATTAGGACGATTTTAATTAGAAAAAGACCAAAGATATTAATAATTAGTTACGTAATAGGACTTTTAACAAAGGGCCGAAACGAAATAGTCGTAAAAGTTCCCAAGCGAACCGAAACAGTAGCAACAATAAACGGAAGCGCTAAAAGTTAAACGTATAAGGAATTCGGTATAAAGCGTACCTAAACCCTGGGCATACGTTACCCCAATACTATTACGCGTTTTTTAACAAAGCTTTAATAAAGTTTAAGCTTAATAAGGGAATTTTAGTATTGGTCCAGGACCGGATTGCTTCTGATTAATCCTTAAAGGAAAAGATTAACCGTTTAATAAAAATTATAAAAAAACTAATTACCTAAAAAATAAATTAACTTTTAAAAGAAATAAAACGAATATTAACGTATTTCTTGATTTTTAATTAACGTAGTGCGATAAACGTTGCGTTTTACGCTTTAAGAAATTCGGTTATTCTGGATTTAAGGTTTATTATATATATCTTTAATTTAATCAGCAGGTTCCTAAATTATAGGACGACGATTCAAGGCAACGGTATGTACGTAAGGAACAGCTTTATCCCGATTAAAGGATACGGAAAAGTAAATATATTGCTTCAAAGCCTTAAGGGCCCTAAAGCGCTGCGTTTGTATAACGTAGCTTATTGCGAGGACTTCGTATGTAATCTGGTATTTTTCCGGCAGCTCCGAAAGAAAGGGTATTAATAGGATAACCGGGGAACCAATAACTTTATTCGAAATAAGTATAATCAGGTAGTTGCTACGTTAATAAACAAGTTTAATTAGTTCGTTATCGAAAATATTAGCGTAATAGTTACTTATGCAGCTTTCGCAGTTTATAGACGAAACGTTAACTTATATACAGCGAAACCTTTACGAATCGGTAACGGTACGATATGGCACCTAAGATTAGGATACCCAGGGCCCGAAGTGATCGCCTAGTTGTAGTCCTATATAAAGGAAGTCCGCCTGAAAGGCCTTATAACAGTCGAATACCAAGCATACGGTAAAGCGAAAGCCAAGAGGCAAATACGCCGCAAGCCGAGAGAAGGAGCTTTCCGATTAGAATAACGAATCGCCATCGATTTTACAGATTTCGAAAAAGACCTTAAAGGGTATAAATACGTTATGTTTGCGACCGATAGGTACTTAGGATACATCTGGGATATTTACTTTAAGAATCGAAACCAAGATATATTAATTACAACGTTCCGATATTTCCTAAGGCTTCTAAAAAACCAGGACAAGGTTTTCTTATAAGTGTTCGAATGCGACAACGAAATCTTGAAAAATTACCAGCTTCGAGATTTGCTTTAGTCGCCTCCTTTTAATATTAGACTTAAACCTTTAGTACCGTATACCTAGGCCCAGAATGGGGGTACAAAGCGTTTAGGGGGTATAATTAAGGAGAAAGCGATTGCGATACGAGATGGCGTTAAGTTACCTTCGTTTTTGATTGTATATATCTTTAAAGCGGCAGTATATTGAATTGGGACGGGGAGACTCAGTTCCGATCAGAGCATCTTTAAATGGGCGGGGCACGATAGAATAGCCGAGTGCAGCGGTAATGAAGGCAAATAAAAACATTGTATTTGGGTCCGGGTTGAACCAGACTCTGGAATAGAAATGAATGCTAGTAATAAATAGACGATAATTAGTGATGAAAAGGTTTTGGGGTTGCGCCCGATGAAAAAGCTCCTAGAAATACATATGTGGAGCTGTTTAACTGATTAACCAAGTTATGCCCTTAGTCCAGTACCTTGTATTATTTCAACCTTCCTTTTTCGAGATGAGATTGTCCTTAATCCATCTTGAGAAATAAATGAAAACATAACGTAATTAATTTTTAATGCCATAAATTATATATAAAATGCATTAATTAATTTGATTAACGTTTACGCGGTTTGTCCTTTATTATTTTCAACTTAGGATTACGTCTTCGACGTTTGGCCAAATCCTTTTGTTGCTTGGCTTTTTTTTGTTTTTTTTAAGCTCTGTCCTTTGGTTTCTTTGTATTGATCAAAGACTTGTACTTAGTTTAACTTGGTTATCCGTGTGGAAAGTATGGTTCTGGTTTTTGCCCGGTATTTTCGAATGTATCTTTTACTTATTTGTACGGCGTAACATATTAATTTTGTACTATTGTTATTGCTCGCTGATTACTAACTTTCGGTCGAGGCTTGTATTTTATCTCGAATAATAATTTAGTAAGTGTTAGATTAGGACGTGTAGCTTTAAATGCCGATGGGCCAGTTTAAATTGATGGGGGAAGGGGTATCGATATCGGAGATGGTCGTATAGATAACTGCTGAAACTGATTAGAACGTTGATTTTGTTGGCGTCGTTTATTATAGAATGGTCGGGCAGATTAATTAAAATTTGGTTCGTCGTTATTTTTCTTAGCTAATAGGAACGGGGGGTTTTAAAATTAATTTTTTATATTTCTTTTAATATTTTCCGTTTTTAGTTTTAAGCTTAAAAATCTTTTAATTATGTCGGTAATTTTGTTTTTTATTCGATATTCGTTAAATCCTTTTGCTTCGGTTATAATTTGGTTTCTTTATTTTATAGGGTTGCGGTAAATAATATAAAAAATATAAATAATTTATAATCCATAAGTATAATATTTGGTTTAAATAAGTATTTTAACGATTATTATACGGGTAAGCGGATTATTTAATCCTGATTTTTCCTATGCTTTTCGGTATAGTTAAAATAATAACTAAGTACGATTTTCGGTGGTATAGGTATTAAATATTAGCAATAAACGCTTTAATCGGTTATATAATATATTAATTTAATGCTTTATTAAATTTTTAGCAGTTAAGATTTTAATTTTGGCGATAAATTATATATATTTCGGGTTATTATTATTAATTACTTCTTAAGTTTTATTAGGTAATAATTTAGATTTATTATATAAAATTATTCGTTTAGCTTTTGGGATAACGGCGATAATTTTTAAAGATATATTTTAGGCGATTATTTAAATAAAGGCAGTAATATTCGTAAAACGTAAGTAAATTTTATTTTGAACGATTATAAAGGTTTGCTATACAAATTTAACTATTTTGTTATATTACGATTTTGTTAATTAATATAATAATAAGTTAATATTTTTCTATAAACGTTAATTATTAATATCCTTTAAGTATATAAAAATAAGCGGATTAAAGCAAATTTAAGGTATAACTTTTCTTAAAGGATAGGAAGTAAAATTATTATTATGCATTTTTTTAAGAAATTGTACTATATTATCGTTTTTCTATACGGGTATATTAGTTAATCGTATAAGCTTTTTAAAATTTAAGGTATTTAACTTTTTAAAGCTTTTGTTTTTATTTAGCATAATACGCTTTTTAAATTATAATATAATAATTAAGGGTATATTAATTAATATATTTAAATATGGTATTAAGTAACTTAAAGATAGTAATAACAGCTAGAGATAATGTATAATATATATATATAGGTATATTAATATAAATGTAAGTATTTTGCAGATATTAAGATATAATTGTTATATAAGTACAAAAATTTGCCAAAATTTACAAATAACTTATGCGTTTAATTAATTAAGTATATTTAAGGTTTATGTACCGAATTTTTGCAGATAAAACGTATACGCCGAAAAAATCCTAAAAATTTTTATCCGAAATTATATAAGTAAATATCTTTGTCGTCGCTTTTTTTAATTAGGTATATGTATTTATTTTTCGTACTTATATTTTTTTTGCATCTTTATTGTAATATTATTTTAATTTTTCCTTTTAAATTTAATATATATCCAAATATATATATAATTATCTTTATTATACCAATTAATATTATTATAAGCTTTCGTCAGCTATTAAATTTACGTAATCCTTAGGATTTTTACGGAAATGCAAACCTAAGTAATTTTGTTCTTATTATAAAAAAATCGTCCATTAAAAAAAGTTTGATTTAAGTAATAAACCTTTAAATCCTGGTACCAAAAAACCTGTCGACCTTAAGGTTAAAGTTAATATTAAAAAACTAAACTAAATTTTTAATTATCGTCGTAAAATCTTAGCAGTATTAAACTTCTTTATATTTTCCAGGTTATTAACCCGTCGTATCGATAAACTTTTAAGTAATATTCGGGATTTAAAATTTTTATATAATTTTAATAATATTCGCAAATCATAAAACCTTATATATCGTTAAATATTTATTTTTAACTTTACCTTTACCTTTTAATATAAATTCTGTAACATAAACTTTAATTAGGATATTTTATTACCAGAAATACCGGTTATGGATAATTTATTACTTCCAAAACTTTGGCCGATATAACATATACTGTTATTAATAAAGGTAGTTAAAATATTTTTAAAAGTTAATTTAATTTTTGGTATCGTTAAATAAATAGTTGGTGGTCGGCGATCAGTAACGTTTATACCTGTTCCCATTAACCTGCCGATACTTAATAGTAATTTATTCGTTAAGTTTTTATTAATAGCTTCGACAATTTTAATACGTTAAGTAAATTCTCGGGTTATTAATCGGGTCCTTAAGTTATTTACTAATATCGGAACGTTACGCCTTTATCATATTTATTTCGATAATAATCAAAACGTAATTAAATTCTGGAATAAAAATAATATTATATATTACGTTACACTTAAATATGTCGAAATAAGTACTTAGTTTTTTCCGTAACATCGTTAATAAAATCCGTTAATTAATACAAATATTCGGAATTATATCTATTAACGTTATCGGTAATCCAGTTACAGGTCGGTATTTACAATAATAAATTAAAAGTAAAAATTTTTAAACGGCTGCAAATACTTAATTTAATGGAAATAGGTACCTTTAATTAATAAAAAATTTGGTAACTTATTTAATATACGTCAAAATTTATTAGGTTAATTTTTTAAGTTATTTTATAGCTACTTTTGTTAAGGATTTTAAATACGTTATTAATTTATTTATTTAAGTATTCGATATATTTAACCTGGTATTATGCAAACTTTGCAAAAAACGACATATAATGTTAAAATATCCTGATTAATACGGAATATATTTATTCTTTAAATATTAATCGATTTTTGGCTTTTTTAACGGGGTCTATAACAATTATATCGGGTTTATCGAAAGATATAATTATACCTTCCGGGACGAACAGTTTAAGGTATTTAAAGCCAGTTTTTTACGATTATTACGAATTAAAAAAAACATTCGTACAAATATTTGTTTTATTATTAAAATATACGATAGGAATTAATTTCGGAACAAGGTAAAAAAATATATTATTAATTTTCGGTTCCGGACGAATATAACAGAACGTATTAATTATAAGTAAAACAAAGTAATTATCGTATAAAATATCGGTAAGCGGAACGGTAAAATAATTTAAGGGAATTTATAAAAGCTTATAAGAATTTAAAGAAATTACTGTATTTTAATTTTTCGCAATTAATCGCGTTAATTTTTTCCGTTTTTTTAATCGTATCGTTTTTGTTGTATTATTATTATTTATAACTGTATAACCTTTAAGTCGTCCACTTAATATTTATATCTTAATATTTATTTTTATAAGTTTTAAAGTTTTAAGCTATTAATTTTTTAATAACTTAATATTTGCAATATCCGAAATATTTAATATCGTATCGTCGTTTTAATTAACAAATGATTTCGTTTAATTATTTTCTTATAAGTTAATCGGCTTTTAATATTTTTTTTTTATTTTTTACAAATTGCTTTAATTTATTAGCAAAAAAAATATTTTATAATTTCGTCCTATTAATTTCTTTTAAACAATAAGTACTTAAATTAATAATATTATTAATTAAATACGGGCTAATTTAACGGTACTTTAGTTTTATATTTTTAAATATATTTATATATCGTAACGTATTATATAATAATATTAAATTATTTACTTCCAAAAATTTATTTTTTATTTTGTTTTTATCTTTTTTATTCGCCAACCTAACTGCTTTACGGCATTACTTAATAATCATTTTAATAACTTTAGCCATATTTTTAACTTTTCTTTTTAAAAGCTAAATTCTTTACGCAATTAAATCTTTTTTCGGAATATTTAAGTTCCAAGTTATAATTTTCCATATCGGTAAAATTATCTCGATCGGTAAAAGCGCTTTTTGTCCGTATAACAATTTATAAAGGTTAAAGCTATAATTTTTCATAATGGTGTTGTCGGCGAAAACCATCTTAAGTAAAAGCTTAACTTATCCTTTATCAATTCCATTCGTCGCTTTCATCAAAACTTTAACGATCGGAACGTATCCTTTTTCGACCAGGCCTTATCGTTAAGCTATATACGCGGTACCAACTTTCCTTTTAATCTTTAATACGTTATAAACTTTAATAACTTTACCCTTATTCTTTAAGCTTTCGTTAATTTTAATCTTAATCGGGATATTATGTCGATAAAAAACGTATTTATTTAAAAACTTTTTAATCGTTACTAACGTAATTAATCGCAAAGTTTTAATTTTTAAATAATCGAATAATTCGTATTTAATTTTAACCGTAACTTTGCAACTATCGTTATTAAGCATAAATTAAATATTAATTACCTAAATAATAATTATATTAATTAATTATAAAAATTTATAACTTTTTTCAAAACGTCGATCGGTTACTTTTTAGCATTTAATATACGCAAATATTATTTCCCGAATATAGCTAAATATGTTACGTTAATAATATAAAGCTACTATGCGACGATAAATCGAATTTCGCCCTTTATAATTACAATTTTTATAATATTACTTAATTATTGCAAATTATTTTTATTCGGTATTAACCATTCGCCGGCTGCCGTATTTTTTATTTACTTTACGCCAAAAAATACCGTTTTAAATAAAATAATTTAACGATTCGAATTTAAAAATATTTCGTTTTTTTTAAAGCATTATTAAATCGATTAAAAAAATTTAATATCGTTAAAAACTTAACGTACTTTTATAACTCCTTAAACTAATTCCTAATAAAAGGTCCTTATCGCCGATCCGTATCAATAAATACAAAAACTATACTAATTAAAATAAAGTTAAACCAAATAATATTAAATTAAATATTAATAAAGTTATCGATTTTTCCCTTTTATTAATCGTCCAACGCGTTAAAACTTTAAATAACTATCGGAACAAACCGTCCGTTGTTATATTTTTCTTACCGGGGGTATATTTAATTTCGAAATCGAACATTTTTATCCAAGCGACTTAACGAATAATTATAGCATTAAGTAAAAAACTTAAGAAATTATTAATTTAAACCATTAATACTTTAACGTTAATTTTTAATACAAATCGGACTATATAAATATAATTCCGGAATTTCCGCAAAATTTTAAAAATAACTCGATATTTTAATTTATTAACGTCGTAATTTAACTTAACACCTTTCTAAATACCATTTTTAAAACGCGCAAAATGCTTTATTTTATTAATTAATTAACCGAAAATACCTTTAAAACCTTTTTTACTTGCGTTTATTCTTATAACAATTTTTCCGGCATTAAAGTTATAATTTAAAGTAATTAAAATCGGGATAATAATAATCGCTTTTTTAACAGTTTTTATTACGTAATCCTAATCGGAACCTTAAATAAAAAGCTAATTCCTTTAAAATAAACGTATAAAAAGCTTTATTTTAATAACGAAATACGTAATAAATATTTGGTAATAAATAATAATACTTAAAAAAGCTTTAACTTTTAAAATATTTTTATATAATTAAATCTTTAAAATCTTTTTTACCTTAATTATATCTAATCGCCGCCCATTCGTTTTACAAATAAATCCGATTATAACGATTATTTCTTAATATTATTAAAACTTTTTTATATTAATGGTCGCACTAGCAAGCTTGCAATTAAAAAGGGTTTTATTTATATTTACGATATGCTTATAAACGAATCGCCGAATTTCTAAAAAAATCTTTTCGTCGTTATATTTTATCTTTAAACCTTTAACCTTAACGTTATCGACAAATAGCCGGATTATATCGGGTATTAAATTATTTAAAATCCTTTTTATTACGCGGCAAAAATAAGTTACAAAATTAATAAAGCTTTAAAGCATAATAATATATTTCAAAAATCCTAACGGTATTACGAAAATGGTAAAATCTTTATTAGCTGGAACTAAAGTAATTTAATCGTAACCTGAAAAAAAGTTTACTAAGGTAATTAAAAAGCATATAACAAAATCCGCGGAAAACTTGTCGCAATTATTTGGTATAAAAATATCTCGCAAAATAACGGCATTTAATTTGGTTGTAAAATTAATTAATCGAAACCTATTATTCTTTTTTTTAATTAAAAACCAAATATTCCTATATGTAGCATAAAACTATTCGAAAATACCTTATTAAATACGTATTCGCAATATTTTAATCAGCTTATCTTTAATACTCGCCGGCACTATTATGCCCTTAGCTTATTATACTTTATAAAAAATCGTTCGAATTTTATAATTTAATACGATACTTAATTTAATTCTGCCATATTTTTTTTAATTTTAAGCTAAAACAGCTTTTCTGCAAAAAAGCATTTCTTTAAAAAAGGCTTTTTTTATATAAATAAACTTATCTTTTAATTAATTAAGAATTTCGTCGACGCGTTCCTTAATAAATCGGATTCCTCGAAATATACTAATAAATTTAGGAAATAAAGCAATTAAAAGTATACCAAGTTCGTTGAATTTTTTTTTATCCTAATTAATAAGTTACTAAACTTTTTCAAATTCCTTAACCTTTTAATTCGAGTTTCCAGGAAGTATTAATCCATTAAAGGGTGTATCGTTAATAAGGATTACTTTCTTCCATTTGGGTTTATATATCGTATTAATTTAAACGGTCCGATTATTGTTAATCTTTTGTTATATTTCGTTCTATAATATTTCATATAAAGCATACATTAATTCTTCGTTATTAAACTAATTTAAAATCTTATTTCCGGGTTCCAACTTATTATTAATAATTTCTTAAATAATTTTCGCGTCCTAATTAACGTAGGTATTATTAATCGAAAAAATATAAAGGCTTATAACTTGTTCGTTTATCCTTTCGTTCGTAAGCTTACTTTCGCCAGTAAAACGGCTTACTGTTTTACCGGCTGCTTTTTTTTAAGCTTTTTGTTAATACGAATATTACGCGTAATTCGCCCTATAAGAACTAAAAAAATAATAATCTTTAACGGGCCAAATTTTAAAGTTCTTTTTATTATATTTAGGTTTATATTAAGCGTTATTTTCGATTTAACTATAAAGTTAAATCCCAAAATTAATAATTACGTAACGTAATAATTATTAACGACAAACAAAAAAATAATAATTAATCGGCCAATTAATTAAACGGAAACCTTAATTATGCCTTCGAACGGAATCCTTTTTTAAAAATTAAAACCTAAAAACGATACGCGGGTTTATCGCATAACTAATCCATATCGCTTAACGTACGACGTAATTATAACGTTCGATTTAGCTTTAATATCGATAATTTTATTAATTAAATCCTTACTATTTCCGTAACCTACTTTAACTGCCAGTTTAAACAAAAAGATAATATATTTAGTTAAATTATATTACTAAATCGATAAAAATTTAACTTTTTTTAAATTTTCTGCTTTATAACCGATATTTATAATAAAAATTTTAATAAGTTTTTTTGCTTTTAAAACTTTTAATTTTTGTATTTTAATTTCGGTTATCTTAATCGTTTCCTTATTCTTATAACTAAATACCTCCAAAATCTTAACGGCCATAAAATTCTTAAAAGCTTTTCCGTAATTTAGGCAAATTTCGATTAATTCGGATTAAATAATTTCAAACTTCCTTTTAAAGTTTTCCCGGATTTTCTTTTTCCAGAATTTAATTATATATTTATCGATTAAGCCTTTATAAATAAGGATATTATCCGTTTAAATCCTATCGTTTAGTTAAAAAGTATTAGCATTTATTTAAAGGATATTATTTATTTAAGCGCCGATTTCCATATTATAAAACGTAAATCCTTTATATATTAACTCGTCGTTATTAATCTCGTATTCGGTTTTGTTCCTTTTTATACTTTTAAATTCGTTTTCGTTATCCTTAAAACGCTTTATTATTATAACGTTAATAAATATAATCGGTTGATTAAAATCGTCGATTTCCAAAGCTTTAATTTCCTTTAAATGCCGGGTACCTTTACTTTCGATAAGGTTATTCCATAGCTATTTACGCAACGGTATTTTTTAATAAAATAATTTTTCTTTATGGTTAACGAAATAAATTATATTAATTTTAATTACTTTGGTTTAATTAATATCGGACTTTTATTAATTTAACTTCAAAATCGTAATATACTTTTAAAATTTAATTAAATTATTAATATCCGGGTCGAAGTTAATTAATTAATTATTTACGCCCTTAAAAATGTCATCTCGCCGATTAAAATACCGCATCTTTTCCTTAAATCGGATAAAAAAAACTTGCAAATTATAAATCCATTTTAAGATCTTTTTCCAAATTAAAATTTGTTATTCGATTACTTAGCTTTTTAAAACCTAAAAGAATTAAATTATATTTAACGTTACTTTATTTTCCCGAAATCTAAGGAAAATAATATATTTATCGTCGGCGAGTAAAACCAATCCGGTAATTTTCATATTAAAAAACAAACGGCATTTTTATATAATATATCCTAGTTTTAAGCAAAACTAACAAGTACCTTAATTAAAGTTACTAAAACGTCCACCTTAACTTTAATAACCTTTACGGTAACCTTTTCGGCCTCGGTATCCATCTCGTCTACGATAAAAGCTTAATCGAATATAATTATCCGGTTAGAAATTAACTATATTAATCGATAGGTTAACACCAGAATTATATACCCAAGGTACCTTTTATCCTAACGGAACGTAATACTGTAATATCCGGGCTGCTTTTCGGTTACGTATTTTTTTTTTTTTAAAAACCTTTAAGTTTTAAATTTATCGGGTTTATATAATCTTTAAGTCTTATAACGTATTCGTAATTTCTAATACTTAATTAATACGGTTAAATAATTTTAGTTACGGCTAAAAACCTTTTAATCGTTATTATTTAAGCTATTAAATCGGATTAAACCGTTTTTTTTAATTAATATCGAAACGAATATTTCTTTATTATTGCTTACATCCTTTATATTTAAGGAACCTTACCTTATTTAAGGCCTAATTTTTGATTAATATTAAAGTATTATCGTAATTAATTATATACAAGTTTTCTAGTTTTATAAACGAATTATTAAAAATCTTTTCGAAATAGTTAACGAATAACCTTTCTAATAAGCTTTTAATATATTCGTATTTGGTAATTATTTTACCTTTTTGCTTAACTTTTTTCAGGATATCTTTTACCTTAATAACATATTCCAGATAATACTTATAAACATAATTAAAGATACCGCGTTAAATTTGCTTCGTTAAAATCCTTAATCGATTTTTAGCAGTCCGAATTTGCTTTAAATCTTATAACTTAAAGGTTTTCAAAATACGTTTAACCATTTCGTTTTATTAAGTTATATTATTAAATATAACTTTAACCTGGTTTTTTATAAAAAGGTTATTAATTTAATAAAATAATTCGGTAATTATTTTAAGTTTTTTAAGCTTATATTTCGTAAATAATTTATTAATTCCTTTAAGCTAATCGGTAACTTTAGTTCTTAAAAAGCGAAAATCCGAAAAAGCCGATAAATCCGAAAAAACTCTAAAAAACGAAAACATATTTATAATATTAATAGGAAAATCGTAATTAAATTAATTTATAAGTTTAAAAAGTATATCGTTTAATATAAATACTTTTAATTTTATAAATAATTTTAAGTTTCAAGTTAATATAAGTTTTCGTTTTTACGGTAAATTAATAACAATTCTTAAATTTACTTAAATAATTATATTTTTAATTAACTTTAAAAATTTAATCGAACTGCTAATATTTTATAATTTAATTTTGTTAAGCTTATTATCGTAAAGGTTTTCTGTTAATCGGTATTAAATAATCGTACTTAAAACAAAATTTAAACTTTTCGTAAAATTAAGGAAATTCGGTACTAGCAATAATCCGTATTATAAATAAATTTAAATAACAATCTTAAAAAGCTTCGACGGGCCTTTAAAAAACTTATTAAAATTTCTCTTAAACTAATTAATATTACCAATTCTTAAATTACTTAAATTTTAAAATAGTATCCCAAACGGAATATATTTAGGTATAAAATAAATAACTATCCGCAATAATTATTTTAGGTATATTTTCCCTTTTTTTTAAAGTTGAAAAATAAGTAATTTCCTTTTTTTATTATCCGTCTAAATAACTTTATCCTAATTATCGTTACGTCGTTAATTATTTAATCGTACCTTTTTTAATTTGCTAATTAATACCTTTATTATTAACTTAAACGGTATAAAACTTAAACTTAATAGAAAAAGTAAATTCCAAATAATACTGCTTAATAATAACCAAATTAGATATTATTCGATTAACGCCAAAAAGTTCCAAAATATATTTTGTAACGTTTTTTTCTTAATTCCTGTATTATATTAAAAAACGTTATTCCTTTTTCGGTATTTTCCTTTTGTATATAAAATAAATAATTTTATAATCTTATTTTTTTTTCTGTTCGTATTCGTTATTTTGTCCATATCGTTAATTTTATTGTCGTTATACTTATTTTAATTAGTTTAAATCTTAATAACTACGTTCTTAGCGACGTAATTTTAGCTTTTTTAACCCTTATTAATTAAATTTTATAATTTATTTTACTACGTAATTTTTCTGTTAATGCGTATGGTATCCTAAATTACGTAATCGGTTTAAAACTTAAGTAATTAATTTATGCTTTAAAACCGGTCGTTTATACGCGCTTATATTTTTTTACCGTCGTCCGAATAAAGTTATATTCGTAATAAGGCCTTAATTTAACAGCTTTCTTTTATTAATCGTGTAAAAAGTTAGGTTTTTGTTATAATCGCGGTTATTAATTACATACTGCTTAAGTTATCGTATTCGTAACTATTGTTGTAATCGTATTCGAGTCCAAATATATTTAATTAAAATTTCGTCCCTTTTAATCTTTCCGACTTGTTAATCGGAAATTGAAGTCCGTCGGCAGCTAACAAAAGCTAATATGTTTTTCTTGGCAGCTATTTAAATTAGGACGGGAAAATTTAGTTCCGATTAAAGCATCTTTAAATAGGCGGGGTATGATAGAATAGCCGAGTGCAACGGTAATAAAGGCAAACAAAAACATTGTATTTGGGTCCGGGTTGAACTAGACTTTGGAATAGAAATGAATGCTAGTAATGAATAGACGATGATCAGTGATAAAGAGGTTTCGGGGTTGCGCCCGACGAAAGAGCTCCTAGAAATACATATGTGGAGCTGTCTAATTGATCAGCCAAGCCATGCCCCCTGGCCCGGCACCCTGCACCATTTCAATATTTGTATAATCGTACCCCTAAATACGCACTTTTTTGGCAAAGCTTATATAAGGTTTATTACATTTACTTTGCGTACAAGGACGGCGTTACAGTACTTAATCGGAAGCCTGAACGGGCTTACCTGCAAGTATATAGCTGTATGGTCTATGCTATAATAGCTATTGCCATAAAAAAAGAATAAAAACTTTAAAAGTTGAACCCCAAGGTATGGGTTGGGTTTTTCGTCGGTTACCGATTTACGAATATCTACAAGATCTGGAACTTATTAATTAACAAGGTTATCGTTATTCGAAACGTACTGTTTAACGAAAAAGCCACCTTTTTAGGTAATATTAAAAACCTAAAAAACGACCTTTTGTACGTTACAAAAAAAAAGCTATAGAAGTTATTGCGACAGGTAAAATTACCTAATTAGGGTCCAGGTTACCTAAATATATAGATACAAAAAAAAGACGAAAGTTTAAACGGAATAATTTAGTTACCGGTTGGACAGGAAGGGTAACTTTAAAGTGGTATAAGCGTACGAGACGTACGGAATGGGGGAAAATAAGCCTATTCGTATGGGATTAATTACCTTTATACAACCGTTATGTTCGAACCATTTTTGTTTTTTAGCTTATTACTTTTATTAGCGTTTGCTTTAATAACTGCTACGATTAATACGTTAGCGGAAGTAATAAAGGTATCTTTAAGCTTTTATCGTTCTGTTTAATATAAAGTAACGGTAAAAAACGAAAGTATTTTACGGATTGTAAACGTAAGCTTCCCGTACGTTCCGCGTCGAAAAAATGGTTATCGGTACGATTACAAAATATAAAAAGCCGCGTTTAACGTAAAACGATTAGCTTACTTTATTAATACGATCGATAATTAGCCGGTAAGTTGCGGAAATATAGGAAAAATAATTACCCGAAATACGCGTTACCTTAATCGGAAAGGTTTCGATACGAAAATATATAAAATTCTTAGGTCGCGAAATCGGGTACATAGGCGCGATTTACCGCTACCGCTACGAGGCCATAAAAAGCTAAATATATACCCGTTAAGGGAATTATTTCGTAAAGCCGAAAAAGCTTACTTACAAAGTTATAAAAAAATGCAGTTTTAGAAAGTTATTAATCAGTTTGTTGCTAAAAGGAAATAAGTTTTAAGGTATATATAGATATATATTTATAAATTCGATAAATATAACTGGTTGCAAAAATGCAAGGTATATTTCGTCGTACGGAATAATTAATAATTAAAATATACTTATAATAATATATACCTATTTATTTTAGCTAAAAGGTTATTTAAAACCTTAATTATTATCGCGGCTAAATTCGACTTAAAGTTTAAATAATATAATGTAATAAAGGTTTTTATTAACGTTAACCTACCTTATAAAATATATATAAAAACACCCTTAAAATAACTATATCGTAATAAGATTTTCCTAATTAAGAAAGTACTATATAAATTAAAAAAGTTATTTTTGCTTTAATAGAAAAAATTTACTAAAACGTTTAAAAATTTAAGATTTAACCCCGTTCCTTATAAACCTTATTATTTTATTCGTTAAAAGGTATTTATTTTTTTCTTTATAAACGATATCGTTACGGCGTACCGCAAAAAAGATTAAGACCTCGTCGATCAGGTAATTCAGCAAATAAAAAAACGATATACCTTTATAAAAGGCGAAAACTTACAGTAATTCCTAAAAATCGAAATAATTAAAGATAAAGCTAAAAGAAAAATTTAACTTTTTTAATTTAACTTTATAAATAAGTTAATTAATTTAATTTTAAAAGAAAATTTAAATAACCTTTTAAATACGCCAATAACGAACGTTAAATTACTGCCGAATTTTGATTTAACCTATCCAAGATTTGTTAATAAATATCAAAAAGAAAATCGGTTTTATCTTATACGTAATAATTAATACGTAACCCGATATAACCTTTATAATATCCCGACTTGCCTGATTTAACTTAAATCCTAATAACGCGTATTATAAAACTGCCGATCGGATTATATTATACCTAATCGGGATTAAAATATTAGCGCTATAATTCGGAAGTAAGGATTTGTTAAATATATAAAACGACGTTTTTTTTATAAATAATACGATCGATCGAAAAAATTCCCAAGCCTATATTATAAGGTTATTCGAAAAAATAATAACATAACGGGCAAATAAGTAAAACATAATAACTACTTTTATAATAAAAACGGAATTATTATTTTTTACGCAAATTGCAAAAAAAACCTTATTTAGCTTTCGATTAATTAAAAAATTAAGAATTACTTTAAATGCTGGACTGTTAAATATATAATGCGATAATCGATAAATTATTCGGCTTATTAATACCGACGTCGCCTTATTACAAACGAAGCTATAGCACGTAAATATATATAATTACTGGTTGCGAAAAGCTGCAGAAAAAAACATAATTAAAGTAAATTATACGCTTACGGGCGATATATTAACTAACGGATTAACAAAGGCCTTATTACAAAAACCTTTTAAGCATTTTAAAAAACAGCTGGGATTAGTAAATATTACGGAAGCTTTTAACCGGCGGAAAAATAACCTGCGAGTAATTTCAAAGAAGGAATTGGTTAATTAAAAGGATTCGATCGCCGGAGGAAAGGTGGAATGGAACGCTGCGGCTTTAGAAAATGATGAAATGTAACAGTTAACGCCGTGACTGCGTCGAGGCGTTAAGGGGGTATGTCAGCTAGCAGGGGGTGCGCTAGCACCCCATATACGGAAAGGATCTCTCTGATCGGAACATATAGGTTCCGTGACTAGACTCCATAAAATAAGGAGTGCGTGCTCTAGAGCGCCTGCAGCTAGTCATCTAATACAACACAACTGATGTCCCCTATATCTGATAGGACGCGGCTAGGCGAGAGCTGTCAGATAAGTAGCATGATAAGAACCTGCACTTAATAATTAGATAAGCTTATCGCAAATAATCTTTTAGTGCAGTGGCTAGCTGACAATTAAGAGTCTCATTCGCTTAAATCACGTTATTATCAATTGATCAGCTGCTGCTGAGACGATATAGGCTGAACATCAATAGCAATTACCTATATACCCCATTATCCACAATGGCGACCGTACCGTCGACGTCCTCCGTCATCTATAAGGGACCCAAGGACTGGGATCGCTTCAAAGGCGAATTCCAATCCAAATACGTACGCGCTTGGTATTTGGCGTTATATCGACCCTAATCAGGATAATGCATGGCTTGTCGAACCTACGAAACCCGATATAACCTTTTATCTGAAAAGACGATTTTGTTAAATAACAACGCAAGCAGTTAATTCTTTTTTCGAAAAAACTATATAAGCCGAAAATGTCGATTATACGGATTACTTAATAAATTTGCTTAAAATAACGACAAAAAGCAAATAAATTTATATCTAAAACTTCGCGGTATATACTTACGAAAATCGGAAGTACGAAAACTTTTGCAAAAAAATCAACGATCTTACGAAATAAGTCCTAGAATCGGTATTTCCAGCAATCAAAAAAAACGAATTTCCTCCCAGGAAAAAGCTTAAAGAAATAGTACGCCAATTTGGATAAATCCGCTAAGGTATACGACAGCAAACTTATAAATAATACCTAACGAAAATATCGCGAAAAATTAAAGCAAATCTCGAAATTAACGAAAGAATTAAACGAATAAATCGTAAAATAATAGGAAATAATGGCCCAAAAATAACGTTATAACGTTTCAAAAACGAAAATAGTAATTACATAAATTAACGATTTATATATAACTTTAGTTTTAATTATAAAAAACTAAACGATTACTTTTTAAATAATAAAAAAAGCCTAAATTAATAATAATATAATTAATTATTAAAAGGTAATTACTTACTTTTTAAATTATTAAACGTTAACTTATTCTTTATTTATATTACGAAATATTAAAGTAACGTTTTTAACTTTTTAAAAAACTTCCGTAAAACCTTTTAATTAAAATAATCTTAATTAGGAAAAAATTAAGGATATAAACCTTTTACCGCGAAAAAGGGGTTAAAGATACGGGTCGAAACGTAACGGTCGTAAAGGTTTTTAAATAAACCGAAACGGAAGCAAAAAAAAGGATAAAAATCTAACGCCCAAGATATTCGTTATAAAACCTGTTTAAGTATTTACTATACCTTATTTTAATGCTTTTATACATTTTTTAGTAAAACCTTAAAAAGGTTCCGATTTAACGATAAAATACTTACATACGTCCAATATCGGATTATTTCCGATTAATTTTTAAAAAAGGAAATTAAACGTTTATTAAAGTTTATAAATAAGCTAATTACTTAAAAAACCGATTAATTTTTACAGGAAGTAAGGCAAATTCTAACGTACTTTTTGATTTTTAATTAACGCAATATAACAAACGTTACGTTTTACCTTTTAAAAAATTTATCAATTTGAATTTAAGGTTTATAATTTATATCTTTAACCTTATTAATAAATTTTTAACTTTTAGGCTAACCGTATAAGGCGACGGAATATACGTAAGCAATAGCTTCGTACTAATTAAGGAATACGGAAAAGTTAATGTAATATTTCGAAGCCTTAATAATACGAAAGCGTTACGTTTATATAACGTAACTTATTACGAAAGCTTCGTATGTAACCTGGTATCTTTCCGGCAATTCCGGAAAAAAAAGATTTTAATAAAATAACAAAAGAATTAATACCTGTATTGGAAATAAGTACAGTTAAATAATTAATACGTTAATAAACAAATTTAATTAATTCGTTATTAAAGATATTAACGTAATAACTATTTATACAACTTTAATAATTTACAAACAAAATATTAACTTTTATATAGCGAAATTATTACGAATCGGTAACGGTATAATTTGGCATTTAAAATTAAAACATTTAAAGCCCGAAATAATTACATAGTTATAATTCCATATAAAAGGAATCCGCTTAAAAGATTTTATAACAATCGATTACCAAATATATAACAAAACGAAGGCCAAAAAGTTAATATGCCGTAAGCTAAAAAAAAAAGCTTCCCGATTAAGATAAAAAATCGCCATCGACTTTACAAACTTCGAAGAAAACCTTAAAGGATACAGATATATTATGTTTACTACCGACAGATATTTAGGTTTTATCTGGAATATTTACCTTAAAAATCGAAAGCAAAATATATTAATCGTAGCGTTTCGGCACTTCCTAAAAATCCTTAAAAATCAAAATAAGGTTTTTTTATAAATGTTCGAATGCGATAACGAAATCTTGAAAAATTATTAACTTCGAAAAATGCTTTCATCGCCTCCTTTTAGTATTAAACTTAAGCCCTTAATACCGCATACCCAGGCCCAAAACGGAAAGGCAAAACGTTTAAAAGATATAATTAAAGAAAAAGCAATTACGATACGAAATAGCGCTAAGTTATCTTCGTTTTTAATCGTATACATTTTTAAAGCTGCAGTATATCTGTATAACTGTACCTTCAAATACGCACTTTTTTAGCAAAGCCTATACGAGGTTTATTATATTTACCTAACGTACAAAAACGGCGTTACAATACTTAATCGAAAGCCTTAGCAAACTTATCTACGAATATATAACTATATGGCCTATATTATAATAACTGCCGCCATAAAAAAAATAAAGATTTTAAAAGTTAAATCCCAAAGCATAAATTGGCTATTTCGTCGGTTACCAATTTACGAATATCTACGAAATCTAAAACCTATTAATTAACAAAGTTATTATTATTCGAAACGTACAGCTTAACGAAAAGGCCACCTTTTTAGATAATATCAAAACCTTAAAAGATAACCTTTTGTACATTACAAAAAAAAAGCTTCAAAATTTATTCCGACAAGTAAAAATACCTAATTAAGCAAATAACTATTTAACTTTTATATAAGAAAAAAATAAAGATTTAAACGAAATAATTCAGTTACCGATTAAACAGAAAAAATGGCTCCAAAAAGGTACCAACGTAAAATACGTATAAAATAGCGAATAAGTTTATCTTTAAAGAATTAATTACTTTTATACGACCGTTATATTCGAACCATTTTTATCCCTTAATTTATCGCCTCCGCTAGCGTCTACTTTAATAACTGCTACGATTATTAAGCCGACGGAAGGAATAAAAGTAACTTTAAGTTCTTTTTACTTTATTTAACCTAAAATAACGGTAAAAAACAAAAGTATTTTACGGGTAATAAACGTAAGCCTTCCGTATGTTCCGTATTAAAAAGGTATTATCCGAAACAAATATAAGGTGTAAAAAATTATTTTTAATGTAGGACGTTTAATTTTTTTTGTTAGTACGTACGATAATCGGCCGGTAAACTGCGGAAGTTTAAGGAAGCTTATTACCCGAAATACGCGTTACCGTAATCGGAAAGGTAATAATATTTTGGCATATAAAAAGGCATTTAAGTTATTAAACCGGGTGTATAAGCGCGATTTACCGTTACCGCCGTAAGGCCATAAAAAGCTAAATATATATCCGTTAAGGGAAATATTTCGTAAAGCCGAAAAGATTTATTTGCAAAGTTATAAAAAAATGTAATCTTGGAAAACCGTTAATTGATCTTTTACTAAAAGGAAACAAGTTTTAAGATATATATAAGTATACGTTTATAAATTTAATAAGCATGGCTGGTTATAAAAATGCAAGGTACGTTTCGTCGTACGAAGTAATTAACAACTTAAAAACGTTCATAACGATATATACGTATCCATATTAACTAAAAGGTCGTTTCGAGCCTTAATTGCTATTACGGCTAGGTTTAACCTAAAGCTTAAGCAGTATAACGTTATAAATACCTTCGTTAACGCCAACTTATCTTACGAAATATATATAAAAACGCCCCTAAGGTACCCGTAACGTAGTAAAATTCTTCCAATCAAGAAGGTATTATATAAATTAAGGAAATTACCGTTATTATAGCAGAAAGGCTTTATTGGAATATTTACAAAATTAGGATTTCGCCTCGTTCTTTACGAACTTTATTATTTTATTCGTTAGGAAATATTTATCTTCTTTTTTATGGACGATATTATTATAGCATACCGCAAAAAAAATTAAGGTTTCGTCGATCGGTTAATCCAACAGATACGAAAATAATATACCCTTATAAAAGGTAAAAATCTGCAGTAATTCCTTAGCATCGAAATAATCGAAAATAAAGTTAAAAGAAAAATTTAACTTTCTTAATCAAATTTTATAAACAAACTAACTAACTTAATCCTAAAAAAAAGTTTAAATAACCTCCCAAATACGCTAATAACGAACATCGAATTATTACCGAATCTTAATTTAGCTTATTTAGGTTTCGTTAATAAATACCAGAAAAAAATGGGTTCCATCTTATACGTAGCAGTTAATACGCAACTTAATATAACCTTTGCGGTATCCCGACTTGCCCGATTCAACCTAAACCCTAATAACGTACATTATAAAACGGTCGATCGAGTTATATTATACCTAATCGGGACTAAAACGCTAGCGTTATAGTTCGGGGGTAAGGATTAGTTAAATACTTAAAGCGATACCTTTTTCGCGAATAATATGATCGATCGAAAAATCTTTTAAACTTACGTTATAAAGTTATTTAAAGAAATAATAAAATAACGGACGAACAAGCAAGATATAATAACTATTTCTATAATAAAAACGGAATTATTATCCCTTACGTAAGCTGTAAAAAAAACCTTATTTAGTTTTCGATTAATTAAAGAATTAGGAATTATCCTAAATAATGAACCGTTAAATATGTAATACGACAATTAACAAATTATACGGTTTATTAACGCCGATGTCGCCCTATTACAGACGAAGCTGCGGCATGTAAATATACATAACTACTAACTACAAAAAGCCGCAAAAAGGGACATAATCAAAGTGGATTATATACCTACGGGCGATATGCTGGCTAATAAGCTAACAAAGGCCTTAATACGCGAACCTTTTAGGCATTTCAAAAAGCAGCTAGGACTAATAAATATTATAAAAGCCATCGATCGGCGGAAAAACAACCTGCAAGTAATTTTAGAGGAGGAATTGGCTAATCAGGAAAATTCAATCGTCGGAAAAGAGGTAAAATGGAAAGCTATAGCTCTAAAAAGTGATGATAAATACTGATCAACGCCGTGATTGCATCAAGGCGTTAAGGGGGTGTGTCAGCTAGCAGGGGGTGCACTAGCACCCTATATATGGAATGGCTCCCTTTGATCGGAATATAAAAGTTCCGTGACTAAATTCTATAAAAAGAGGAATGCGCGTTTTAAAGCGTTTGCAGCTAGTTATTTAATACAACATAACTAATGTCCCTTATATCTGACAATTAAAAGTCTTAGACATGTTCCACTAAGTGGCGTTTTACCTTCGCGGCTAAGGCTTACTAGCCTGTACCGGACTATTTATTTAAAAGCTTTAAGTTCGATCTAAAAAAAGGAATACTGGCCATGGTTTAAATGCGTTAGCAGCTTAAAAAGGTACTATAAAAGAAATACCAGTTATTACCCGATCGTTAGTTATTAAAAAGGTATATTAAATAAGTAACATAATAAAAACCTGCACTTAATAATTAAATAAGTTTATCGTAAATAATCTTTTGGTACAGTAGCTAGCTAACAAAAACGAATAATTCCCTTAAAAATTACCAGGTCCTAAAGCCGGCGGGGCAGAATACGCTGCACAAATAACGCCTTTAACGGATGATATCTGCTTAAAGGGCGACAAAGAATTAACGCGAATAATGTTCCTGAAAGTGCTAGTCCTAAAACGGAATCTAACGAGCGCTAAAGCTTACTGTAAGTTGCAGAAGGCTTTTTAAAGGTTTTTCTACGGAACCTGATTAGGCCAAGTAGGGTGCAGCATAGGGATTATTGGGACAAAACCCAAATTTTTAATAGGGCTACCCCATTGTATGTATATTATAGCTGCTAAATGTAATTAGGCCGTAAAATTCAATCGCTGGAAGAGAGGTAAAATGGAAAGCTATAGCTTTAAAAAGTGATGATAAATACTGATCAACGCCGTAATTGTATCAAGGCGTTAAGAAGGTGTTGTAACGAACCTAGAAGCGTAATCAATATCCGAAAGGGGTTCTTGATTTGCAGGTAACAATAAGGCGAAGAATAATTCAGTAATCTGTTCGTGTTATGGCCAGAGGGACTTGGCATGAAAAGAGACGGTCGGAGGATATGGGAGATATCTCCGATATGGGTCCTAGGTCACGTGATTGGCTCAAAGGTCTCAAAACGCTTAGCACTTTAAGCCCCTTAAGCCAGTAGGGGCCGGCTTAAAGGGCTTAAAGGGCTTAAAAGTTTAAGCCGCTTAAGTACCTTAAGCCAAGATTAATATATATATACTTATTATTTCCTATAATTTAGTCTAGATAGCACCAGCTTACAATTACAACTTAGTTACTTAAATCTATATCTGCTATTACCAAACGTAATTATCGTTTTATTGCTCAAATTCTTATGATACTACTGCCAACATAAACCGTACGATTAGGTTTAATAATTAATTAAACCCATAACCGTTATACGTTGTAAGCTTTTATTTAGTAGTACCGTCAAACTTTGAGCAATATTCAACATTGTCAAAATATTAACCAGCGCCGAAGCCACCGTTCTTACCCCAGCCCAGCAGCTATAAGAACGTATCTAACAGCTTAAGGCCCATATCCAACAATTTACTGCTTAAACCGCCGCTTTAGTCAATTCGGTATTAACAACTGTTATTCCAAAACTTAAAATCAAAAAACCCGAACCTTACGATAGTACAAAAAACGTTTAAAGCTTTCTAACCCAGGCCAGAATGTATTTACGATTGGAAAGGATCGAAGGTGACGCCGACAGAATCCTTATTATGGTAGGATTCCTAAAAGGAAACGCTTTAAATTAGTTCGAACCTACCCTGCGAAATTACCTGGAAAATACAAAGGACGATTAGGAAATAATTACTAAAAAGATTTTCGAAAGCTACGTTAACTTCGAACAAAAGCTTAAGGACAACTTCGACAACCCGGACGTAGAACGAAAAGCTGTATAAAACCTTTTACAGCTTAAACAAAAAGGACCAGCTTCTAAATACGCCGTCGAGTTCAGGAACTTTATGTCCAAAATAGGATGGGTCGATAATAAAAACGATACCCTGATCGACGTCTTCTACAAGGGACTAAAAAACGATATTAAGGACGAAATTATCAAAATCGAATAACCTAACGCATTCGACAAATACATCGCTAAAGCTATAAAAATCGACAATCGACAATTTAAACGACGACAAAAACGACGTAAACAGTTCGCCCCACGGTCCAAGTTCCAAGGAGCCAACCAAGGTCGGAAACGCCTTACGCCTTCCACCTCCTATAGAACTTAACCAAGGCCTATAAAATTAAGGGCCATCCAATCGAAGGAAAGGTCCGTTACCTGTTATAACTGCGGTAAGCCCGAACATATTACGCGAAAATGCAGAAACCCGAAAAAGGTACATTAAGCTTCGGTTCTTAAAAATCAGCATAAAAAAAAACCTAGCGACAGAAAAACGATTAACACGATCCGCGCCAAAAACAATAATAACCCTTTACCTGAAATACGACAAGGAATAAGAAAAACGAAAAAATTAGCCCAAGTAGGAACCAAAAGGGCCAAAAAAGCTAAAACCACTAGACCTACTGTTATTTAATAGCTACAGGAATACGAAGGATGGAAAAAGCTAAACGACGACAAGCCACCTACCCGTGCACAGCAAAAACGGTAACAGAAAAACAACCAGTCAATACTTAACGCATAGCTAAAGGAATACCAAGGATAGGACGAAAACCTATACCTAAAAGAACCCGATCGGCACGGAAAGCTCCACGCGGTCAGCTGTCGACGACCGCAGTATAAGGTACACGAGGACGAAAAAGAATATATCGCGCGACGGATTATACGTATATAGCGACAAGGCTTCGATTTTAAGAATCGAACTAGAAGTGACCCTAGGGATTAGAGATGGTATCGCCATATACGAGAAGCCGTAACGATGGAAAAGATCGACGAACTGGCAACTACCAGGAGCTGGCCAGAAAGAAAACACTGCCTTACATATAAACCCCAATGCTATTACAAATAATGCAATTACCAAACGCAGGAAGAACTAATCCAAAGAATAATGGAAAAGCACTGCCAGAAAATGATCACCGATTTACGGATTTAGCTAACCTTTACGGAGGATCCAGAAAAGCGATCAGTTATATAAGAGGAAATTCGCTCCTTTTCAAGCTGGAAAACCCCAAAGCCAAAATATATTACTAAAGAAACGTTCCAGAATCAAGTGGAATACTTAACAGCAACGCTACGCCGACAAGAGCAGCAGTTAAAATGGATCCAAGATGAAAACAAAAAACTTGGAAAAAGAATCTAGCAATTCGAAAACAGCCCAAAAGACCCAAGCCACCTATAATAAGGCCCCAGGTTGGCAAAAATAAAGGTAAACAGCAACACCTTAAAAAAGCTCTAAATGCGATACGAACAGTACGAAAAAAACCTATTACGGTACAAGTACGAATCAAAAACAAGCGATATACCGCATTTATAGATTACGGCGCAATAAAAAGCAATTACATCGCCCCAAAAATAGTTAATAAGTTATAACTACCATAAAAAAACAAAAAATACCCTTATAAGGTCGAGAACGCCGAAGGTCAAATATTTAATTACGACGATAAATAAGTCCGATATAAGATTGATCACCTTAAAACCTTTGTCGAAAAAAAAAGATAAACTATTAATTTCGACGTTATCGCCATCGAAAACTTCGATTTAATCCTAGGTTTGCCATGGTTAAAACAATATAACCCGGCCATTAACTGGAAAACTTGCGAAATAAATTACGATTTATTTTCCAACGATAAGCCAAACGACGAAAGATTTCAACATTCGATCGATAAAATAAACGAATACAGGCATAAAAAAACGGCAAAAACCTTACCACCCAAAAACATACGGCATATCAAAAAAAAAAGGCATAACCGAAAAATACAACGCATCATTACTAACCTTAAAGCAAAATTCAAGCAAATAAATAACGATCTAAAACGACCGCCCGAAAAGCTACCAAAATAAATAGCTAAGGTACTTCCACAATATTACAAGTACGACAAATTATTCGATAAGGAATTCGATACCAAATTACCAAAATACAGCAAATAAGATTACGAAATAATTCTTAAAAATAACAAAAGTACCGCCTTTTATCCGATATATAACCTGAACCATGCAAAACTATATGCATTCCGCGATTACCTCGAAAATAAGCTTCGAAAAAGATAGATTCGACGTTCCAAATCACCAACCGGATACCCTATGTTCTTCGTACCAAAGAAAGGGGAAAAGCTTCGACTAATAGTGGATTATCGACAACTTAACGACATCACCGTCAAGGACAGAACGCCGTTACTACTAATCACCGAAATAAAAGATCGCCTGCATAAAACAAAATGGTTCACAGCTATCGATCTTCGAAACGGCTACAACATAATTCGGATTAAGGAGGGACACGAATAAAAAACAGCCTTCAGGACGAAATATGGCCTATACGAATACCTAGTTACCCCTATAAGACTAACCAACGCACTAATAACCTTCCAACGAATAATAAACCATATACTAAAAAAATACCTAGATATTTTTGTTATCTGCTACCTCGACGACATTCTTATCTACTTAAAAACGGAAAAAAAGTACGAAAAATACGTTTATTAAGTTCTACAAGCGTTACAGGACGCCAAACTTTTGGTTAATACCGAAAAAAACCATTTTCACAAACAAAAAATCGAATTTTTAAGACATATTATTACGCCAGGACAAATTCGTATAAATCCTAAAAAGCTATCAGCAGTTAAAGATTAGGCACAACTTATTAATGTTAAAAAAATACAAACATTTTTTGGATTCGCCAATTATTATCGACGATTTATACGTAATTTCAGCAAGATAGCCATGCCATTAACGGAACTTACCAAAAAGGATAAGCCATTTAAATAAACTTTAAAAAAAGAAACAGCTTTCCAGCAAATCAAAAACGCCCTTACCAATAAACCAGTACTAATTATGTACGACCCAAAGCGACCAGTTAAGCTAAAAACCGATACTTCGGATTATGCCTTAAAAGCTGTAGTTAAATATCGAAACGATTAAGGAAAACTTTACCCAATTACGTTCTATTCCTATAAGTTATATAAAGCCGAATTAAATTACCCCATTTACGACAAGGAATTTCTAGCTATCGTCAACGCCTTTAAAAAATTTAAACATTATCTCAAAGGCAACATATACCAAATCAAGGTATATACGGATTACAAAAACATCATACACTTCTTTACGATACGAGAACTTATCGGAAGATAATTACGTTACGCAAAAAGCCTTTTTAAATTCGATTATGTCATTATCTATCAAAAAAAATCAAAAAATGGCAGAGCAAACGTACTTAGCAAACGACCTAACCTGGAAAAACCTAAGGTTAAGGTACAGCAAATAATTTTCGATATTACACCCGAAAGATACCTAAAACAGCGACGAATTGCTGCGATACGAACGATACCAGTTAACCTACATCAACGCATCCAACAATACAATGCCAATCAACCAGCAAAGCACCAAACAAACAAAATATAAGTGCCCGAAAACCTACAAGAAAATCTGATACGGGATATACACGAACACCCGATACATAAACACCCAGGGATCCACAAAACCCTAAAACGCCTACAACGGACATATTACTTTCCTAACATAAAAACTACAGTACAAAAGGTAATACGACAATGCGATATTTGCGCTAAAGCAAAGGCACGACGACATAAGCCTTACGGAAAACTACAGCCATTACCAGTCGCTAAGCAACCATAGGATTCGATTACATTTAACTTTATCACCAAGCTTCCTTTATCAAAAAATCCAGCTACAGAAATACATTACGATAGCATCTTCGTAATCGTTAATCGATTCACGAAATTCTCATATTTCTTACCTTATAATAAAAATACCGATACAAAACAACTGGCATACATTTTCCTTAAACATATTTTAAGTACCCACGGACTTCCAACGGAAATTGTTTTAAACAAAGATACTACCTTTATTTCGAAATTCTGGCAAAGTTTAATGGCCTAACTTGGACTAAATCATAAATTATCCAACGCATTTAAACCCCAAACAAACGGACAGATAAAAAAAACTAACCAAACGCTAAAAACGTATCTACGATACTATATCAACTACGAACAAAACAACTAGGTCGAAAAGTTACCAGTTGCACAGTTAACTTACAACACTAGCTACCACGAAAACATCAAAATGACGCCAACAACTACTAATTTTAGATTTATATCTGAAATTTACCGAAATTCACACAAAAATAAACCAGCCAACGTTAAAGCAATTCTTACTTCAGAACAGCTAAAACAGCTATACGCAAAAATAAAATCAAAACTTAATTTCGTACGCAACTAGATAAGCAAATATTACAACCAAAAAAGGTTAAAGGGATTAACCTTTTCGAAAGGGGAAATGGTTTACCTAGCTACCAAAAACATCCAAATTAAAAGGCCAAACAAAAAACTCGATTTTAAATATATCGGCCTATACAAGATCGCCAAGAAAATCTCAGAAAACAACTATAAATTAGAGCTACCGCCGAAGGTCAAGCTCTATCCAGTTTTTCATATTTCCTTATTGGAATCAGCAACAAATACAATCAAAGTTAATACAGGACAAAATCAAAACGAAAAAGTTATGGAAAATGTACCAGTTTACGAAGCAGAAAAAATACTGGATATACGCAAAAAAAAGGGACTTACCCAATACCTAGTTAAATGGAAAAACTACCCAAACTCCGAAAACACCTGGAAACCCGCGAAGAACCTTACGAACGCCCAACGCCTTTTGAAAAACTTCCACCAGCAACGCCGGAAGCGCTAGAAATAAGAGTACTCCAATCTAAGTTACCAAACGGCCAATCAGCAGGCAGGGTGGACTGCGCTAACGTAACTTCAGCTTCCAACCGCTGTTGCTCTCGTTCCAGACGATCAAATTCTTCCATCGCTTCCGCACCTTGGATACCCCGACGTAGCATTTCGACCCCGCGCTGGCGAAGGACCTTGCGCAATTTTTGAAGGCGATCGATCTTATTGGCGGCAGAACGGAAGGCCTTTCGCGCCTATTCTTCTTCCCGTTCCAGTCGTTCCTCCTTATCCAAAAGCCGTTGGTATTTAAAAATTAAAGGACCAAATAAATTACAAAAATTACCATATTTAACGCAGCAAAAGCATTTTCCCGAATTAAGGTATACCTTGCAAACCTTCCGTTCAGATTTACAACGAAAACAAAATACATTAAAAGATATAACAAAACCAAAAGTATAAATTCGTTTTAACAAAATTAAAACGTTATTACGCTTACGAAATCTTTGTTTTTTAATACGACCTGATATAGCGGTTAAAAAATAAAAAATGATATATAAAAGGGGAAGTTACTTACCAAACAAACGCGACAAACAAATTAATCTTTAAGGGTAAAGATCCTGGAAAAAGGAAGATCGTATTATGGCCAAAGGGACTTGGCATAAAAAGAAACGGTCGGAGGATATAGGAGATATCTCCGATATAGGTCCTAGGTCACGTAATTGGCTCAAAGGTCTCAAAGCGCTTAGCACTTTAAGCCCCTTAAGCTAATAGGGGCCGGCTTAAAGGGCTTAAAGGGCTTAAAGGTTTGAGCCGCTTAAGCACCTTAAGCTAAAATTAATATATATACATTTATTATTTCCTATAATTTAATCTAAATAACACCAGCTTGCAATTACAACTTGGTTACCCAGATTTATATCTGCTATTACCAGACGTAATTATCGCTTCATTGCTCAGATTCCCACGATACCACTGCCAACATAAACCGTACGACTAGGTTTAATAGTTGGTTAAGCCCATAGCCGTCACAGTTCGTTAAAAAGATTTGCGAATTTTTTTTTTCAATCGTAGAACGTTGCCTTTAATTGAAAACTTAAATTAATAGCTAAGGAGCGAAACTAAGTAGGTATTATTTAGAAGGAAATTATTGGTTTATATATATCCTTCCGATTTTATAGTTATAATGGATATGTTTGGATATATTTCACATCTAACAAATCTAAGCACATCCTTTTATAGTAGTTATGGATGGATATGTTCTATATTTATTAAATCCAAGCATAACCAGGCATACAAGATTTTTAGCCGAGATTTATCCGTTACGTTTAAGACTTTTGGAACCATTTCGATAATTCTTTTAGTACATTCTTTTTCTATATTAATCGGACGTAACATTATTCTCTTTCTTTTAGGATCTTTGTTCCAAAAATAAAACAAATAAATATATTCCTTCCTTTTTTAATTTTTCCACATACCATAACTTTTACCCCATGATATCGAATCGGGCTACTAAATTAAACGAGCGCTTTCGTCCAAACCAAAAACTATTTCGTAAAAATCGGGTTACCTAGCTTGAAAAATTTGGCGACAGGCATTATTTTTGTTCTTCGTGCATTCGATTTAAAGAAACAAATTATCGGTTTGCCACGGACGGTTTTTTTTTTTTTGCAATAATTGTTAACGCCGTCAACGTCGAAATTGTAACGTAGCAACAATAAATTCTTTAAACCGAATAACTTAAAAGCAAAAACGTTTTCAAAAAAAGCAACGAAAAGTAGAGGATTAATTACTAATCCTTCAAAAACGGGCTGAAAAAGAAATAAATAACCTGCGTCAGCGCTAAAAAAAAGAAATACAGGCGTCCGTTAATCGGTTAAAGCGGCTAAGGCTTCAGCAGAACCTTTTAAAACGTCGAGCGATAAAAATGCTGAACGAAAATCTCGAATTGGATTAACTAAAAAAAAAAAGAAAAAGTAAAAAATAAACGGCGACAGGCTGCTATCGCGCAAATACGGCTTACTTTTAAAATTAACGCGATAATAAAGGCGTTTACTTCCTTTGATTAGAACGTCGGGGGGCTAAATTTAAGTGTTGGGCCGTTATCACCTGCGACCTTAGCTGCGTTAAAAACGGTCGGTTAAGATTTTGGCGGTAAAACGTTTTAACCAAGTCCTTTGCGTTCGTTAAATGCTTAAGGGGTTCCCAAATATTTTCTTCGTATAAGTAATCCTTTTATTTAATCAGATATTAAACTTTGTCTTTAACTACCCTAAAATCCAATATTCGTTCAATTTCGTACTTATCGTCGTCTTTTCCGACTTCCAAACTGGTTTCCAGCGGCGCGTTTTTAGATACTGGTTTAAGCAAAAAGATATGGAAAACAGGATATATTCTTATCGTTTTGGGTAGTAACAGTCGGTAGTTAATTTTGGAAATAACTTTATTAATCTTAAACGGACCAAGCTTTTTAAAATCGAACTTATTATTAAGTTTTTTTGTTTTAATTTAAAAAATGTTCGAAGTTGCGTTTTGTTTTTGGCGTAACAAGTAAACTTTATCTCTTTTCGATAAAATTGATCCTTTAATTCTTTTTTTATTATAATATTAGGTCATCTTTTAATAAAAAAATTGTAATTTATTTTGTAAACAAACTTATATTATTTGGGTTTTAATTATTACCGTTTTTGCTCGAAAAGCTTTGGCAGTTAAGTTTGAAGTTTCGTTTAATAATTATTTTAGCCGTTAAGTTTTTGCTTGGTAACCATATATTGCTGTATAAGGAGAAATACCCATATTTTCGTTAATAAAGGTATTATAAGCCACTTAAACTAATGGAAAAAGTTTAACCTAGTTATTTTGCTGGTAATTAATGTAACTTTTTAAGTACTGCTTTAACGTTTAATTTAAACGTTCTGTTTATTTATTTATTTATAGGTAGTATGCTGTCGAGAATTTAAGCTTGGCGTTTATTTGCTTAAAAAAGCTTATTCTTATTTAAAATAATTCTTTCTGGTATGTTATACTTGTCGAGGTAATATCGGACAAAAGCATAAATTAGTTATTTTACCGTTACGTTTCTTTTAAAAGATAAAAAATACCTATATTTAGTAAATTTGTTAACGATTACTTATATTCCATCGCATTAAACTTTAATAACGGGGTTTTTTGATAAGGGTAAACCGGTAATAAAATCTTAAGCAATAATGTTCTAAACCTTTTTTGGAATATTTATAGGCTATAAAAGTCCATAAAGCTTATATCGGGTTGCTTTTGCCTTATTACTAAATTGGAACGGGGGGATTCAGTTTCGATTAGAGCATCTTTGATGGCGGTGTCATAATAGAATAGCCGAGTGCAGCGGTAATGAAGGCAAAACGAAAACACTGTATTTTGTGTCCGAGTTAAATCGGACTTTAGAATATAAATAAGTATGTATGAACAATGATCGGTAGACGATAATGAACATGTTTCGGGGTTGCGCCCGGTGGAAAAAGCTCCTAGAAATACATATATGGAGCTGATTAACTAATCAGCTAAGCTATACCCCCTAGCCCGGCACCTTACACCATTTCAACCTTCCTTTTTCCAGATAAGATTATCCTTAATACATCTTGAAAAACAAATAAAAACATAACGCAACTAACTTTTAACGCCATAAACCATACATAAAACCCATTAATTAATCTAATTAACGCTTACGCAGCTTGTCCTTTATCATTTTTAACTTAGGACTTCGTCCTTAACGTTTGGCTAAATCCTTTCGTTGCTTGGCTTTTTCCTGCTCCTTTTAAATCTTATCCTTTGGTTTCTTTATACTGATCAAAAACTTGTACTTAACCCAGCTTAATTATCCTTGCGGGAAGTATGGTTCTGGTTTTTGCCCGGCATTTTCGAATATGTTTCCCACTTACTTATACGGCGTAACATATTAACCTTGTACTATTGCTATTGCTCGCTGATTACCAACCTTCGGTCGAGGTTTGTACTTTATTTTAAATGGTAATTTCGTAAATGTTAAATTAGGTCGTATAGCTTTAAATGCCGATGGGCCGGTCTAAATTAATAAGGAAAAAGGTATTGATATCGAAAATAGTCGTATAGATAACTGCTAAAATTAATTAGGACGTTACTTTTGTTTGCGTCGTTTACCATAAAATGGTCGGGTAAATTGATTAAAGTTTGGTTCGTCGTTATCTTCCTTAGCTAATAAGGACGGGGGATTTTTAGGCCAATTTCCTACGTTTCTTTTAACGTTTTCCGTTTTTGGTTTTAAACCCAGAAATTTTTTGATTATGTTTAAAATTCTATTTTTTATTCGATATTCGCCAAATCCTTTCGCTTCGGTTATAATTTGGTTTCCCTATTTTGCAAGGTCGTAGCAGATTATGTAAAAGATATAAGCAATTTACAGTTTGCAAATGTAATATCTAATTTGGGTAAGCATTTTGACGATTATTACACGGGCAGGCGGATTATTAAGTTCTGACTTTCTTTATGCTTTTCGGTATAGCTAAAGTAGCAACTAGGTACGATTCTCGGTGGCATAAATGTCGAATATTAATAACAAACGCTTTGATCGGTCGTACAACATAATAATCCAATGCTTTATTAGACCTTTATTAGTCGGGACTTTAATTTGGGCGACAAATTATATATATTTCGGGTTATTGTTACTAATTGCCTCCTAAGTTTTACTAGGAAATAATCTGAATTTGCCATATAAAATTATTCGTCCAGCTTTTAGGATGACGGCGATGATTCTTAAAGGTACGTCCTAAACGATAATTTGGATAAAAGCAGTAATATTTTCGGAACGTAAGTAAGTTTTGTTTTGAACGATTATAATGGTTTGCCACAAAAATCCAACCATTTCGTTATATTACGGTTCTGTTAACCAGTATAATAGCGGGTTAATGCTTTTCTAGGAACGCTAACTATTAATATCCCTTAAGTATATAAGAATAAACCGATTAAAACGAATTTAAGGCGCAACTTTTTTTAAAAGGTAAAGGGTAAAATTATTATTATACATTTTTCTAAGGAATTGTACCATGTTATCGTTTTCCCATACGGGTATATTAGCTAATCGTGCAAACTTTCCAAAATTCGAAATGTTCAACTTCTTGGAGCTTTCGCTCTTATTTTGCATAATACGCTTCTTGGACTACGATATGATAACTGGCGATATACTAATCAATATGCTTAAGTGTAATATTAGGTAACTTAGTGATAATAATAGTAGCTGGAGATAATATGTAATATATATATGTAAGTGTATTGGTATAGGTATAAATACTTTGCAGGTATCAAAGTATAGTTATTGTATAAATGCAGGAATTCGCCAAAATCTGCTAATAACTTGTACGTTTAATTAATTAAACGCATCTAAGGCTTATGTACCGAATTTTTGCAGATAAAACGTATGCGCCGAGAAAATCCCAAAAAATTTTATCCGAAGTTATATAGAAAGGTGGCCTCGCCGTCGCCGTTTTTAATCAGGTATATGCATTCGTTTTTCGCACCTATACTTTTTTTGCAACTTTTTTGCAATACCACTCCAACTTTTCCTTTTAAACCTAATATATATCCAGATATATATATAATTATCCTTATTGCATTAATTAATACTATTATAAGTTTTCGTTAACTATTAGATTTACGTAGTTCTTAGGGTTTTTACGGAAAGGCAAACCCAGGTAATTTTGTTCCTGCTATAAAAGAATCGTCCATTAAGAAAAAATCCGGTTTAGGTAATAAGCTTTTAAATTTTAATGCCAAGAAGCCTGTCGATCTTAGGGTTAAAGCAAATATCGATAAACTGAACCAAATCTTTGATTATCGTCGTAAAATCTTAGCAATGTTATAATCGTCCATATTTTCCAGTTTATTAACCCGTTGTAACGATAAGCTTTTGAGTAGTATTCGAAATTTAAAGCTTTTATATAATCCTGACGATATTCGTAAATTACAAAACCTAATATATCGTTAAACATCTATTCTTAATTTTACCCTTATTTTCTAGTACCGATTCCGCAGCATAAGGCCTAATCAGGATACTTTACTATCAGAAATACTTATTATGGATAATTCATTACTTCCAAAACCTTGGCTAATACGACATGTACTGCCATTAACAAAGATAGCTAAGATACTTCCAAAGCCTAGTCCGATTCTTGGTGTCGTTAAACAGACAGTCGGTGGTCGGCGATCAGTAACGCTTATATCTGTTCCTATTAACCTGCCGATACCCAATAGCAGTTTATTCGCCAGGTTTTTATCAACGGCTTTAATAATCCCAGCACGTCGGGTAAGTCCCCGGGTTACTTATCGGGTTCCTGGGCCATTTACTAGTATCGGAACGTTACGTCTTCGCCGTATTTATCTCGATAATAATTAGGACGTGGCTAAATTTTGGAATGAAAATAGTATTATATACTACGTTACATTTAAACATATCGAAATAAGTACTTGGGCTTTTTCGTAACATCGTTAATAAAATCCGTTAATCAGTACAAATATTCGGGGTTATGTCCATCAGCGTTATCGGTAATCCAGCTACAGGTCGGTATTTGCAATGGCAGATCGAAGGTAAAAACTTTTGGACGGCCGCAAATACCCAGTCCAATATAATTAGGTACCTTCAATTAGTAAAAAACTTGGTGGTTTATTTAGTATACGTCGAAATTTATCGGGCCAGTTTTTTAAGTTATTTTATAGCTGCTTTTGCTAAAGATCTTAAATACGTTACTAATTTGTTCATTTAGGTATTCGGTATACCTAACTTGGTACCTTACGAACTTTACGAAAAACGATATGTAATATCGGAATATCCTAATTAATATGGGATATACCTATTTTTTGGGTACTGGTCGATTCCTGGCTTTTTTAACGGGGCTTATAGTAATTATGTCGGATTTATCGAAAGGCATAATTATATTTTCCGGGACGAATAATTTAAAGTATTTAAGGCCAGTTTCTTACGATCGTTACGAATCAAAAAAAACATTCGTATAAATACTTATCCTATTATCAAAATATATAATAGGAATTAATTTCGTAATAAGGTAAAAAAATATATTATTAATCCCCGGTTTCGGGCGAATACAGCGGGACGTATTAATTACGAATAAAGTATAATAATTATCGTAATAAGCGAAACGGTAAGGGAATTTAAAGGAACTTATAAAAGCTTATAAAAACTTAAAAGAATTTATGGGAATTATTATACTTTAATTTTTCGCAATTAATTGCGTTAATTTCTTCCGTTTTCCTAATTGTATCGTTTTTATCGTAACGTTATCGTCCATAACCGTATAACCTTTAAGTCGGCCATTTAATATTTGTACCTTAATATTTGTTCTTATAAATTTTAAAGCTTTAGGTTGCCAATTTTTAGGTAGCTCGATATTCGCAATATTCGAGGTATCCGTTATCGTATTGTCGCTTTAATTAATAAAGGGTTTCGTCCAGTCGTTTTTTTATAGGTTAATCGATTTTTAATATCCTTTTTTATTTTTTACAAATTACTTTAATTTATTAGTAAGAAAAATGCTTTATAATTTCGTTTTATTAATTTCTTTCAAATAATAAATACCTAAACTAATAATGTTATTAATTAAATACGGGCTAATTTAACGGTACTTTAGCTTTATATCTTTAGATATGTTTATATATCGTAGCATATTATATAATAATACTAGGTCGTTTATTTCCAAGGATTTATCTTTTATCTTGTTTTTATCCTTTTTATTCGCCAGTTTAGTTGCTTTACGGCGCTGCTCAGCGATTACTTTGGTAACCTTGGCCACGTTTTTAACTTTCCTTTTTAGGAGCCGAATTCTTTACGTAATTAGATTTTCTCTCGGCGTGTCTGGGTTTTAAGTTATAATTTTCCATGTCGGCAGGATTGTTTCGATCGGTAAAAGCGCTTTTTGTCCGTATAGCAGTTCATAAGGGCTAAGGCCATAACTTTTTATAATGGTATTGTCGGCGAAGACCATCTTAGGCAAAAGCTTAACCCATTTTTTGCTAGTCCTATTCGTCGCTTTCATTAAGGCTTTAACGATCGGAACATGTCCTTTTTCGACCAGGCCTTATCGCCAGGCTGCATACGCGGTACCAACTTTCCTTTTAATCCTTAATACGTTATAGGCTTTAATAATTTCGCCCTTATTTTTAAAGTTTCCGTTAATCTTAATTTTGATCGGGATATTATGTCGATAAAAAACGTATTTATTTAAGAACTTTTTAATCGTTATTAACGTAACTAATCGTAAAGCTTTAGCTTTTAAATAATCGGATAATTTGCATTTAGCTTCGACCGTAGCTTTGTAACTATCGTTATTAGATATAAACTAAATATCGATTACCCAAATAATAGCTATATTAATCGGCTACGAAAATTTATGGCTTTTTTCGAAACGTCGATCGGCTGCTTTCTGGCATTTAACATACGTAAGCATTACTTTCCGAATATGGCCAAACATGTTACGTTAATAATATAAAGCTGCTATGCGACGATAGGTCGAATTTCGCCTTTTATAACAATAATCCTTATAATATTACCTAATTACCGCAAGTCGCTTTTGCTCGGTATTAACTATTCGCCGGCTGCCGTACTTTTTATTTACTTTGCGCCAAAAAATACCGTTTTAAATAAAGTAATTTAATACCTTAAATTTAAAAGCATTTTTTTTCCTTTTTGGAATATTATCGAACCGATTAAGGAAATCCAGTATCGTTAAAAACCTAACGTACTTTTGCAATTCCTTAAATTAATTCCTAATAAAAGGTCTTTATCGCCGATCCGTATTAGTAAATACAAAGGTTGTACTAATTAAAATAAGATTAAGCCGAATAATATTAAGCTGGATATTAATAAAGTTATCGATTTTTCCTTTCCATTAATCGTTTAACGCGTTAAAAGTTCTAGGTAATTTTCGGGATAGGCCGTCCGTTATTATATTCTTTTTGCTAAAGATATATTTAATTTCGAAATCGAATATCTTTATTCAAGCAACTTAACGAATAATTATAATACCAGGTAAAAAGCTTAAGGAGTTATTAATTTAAGTTATTAACATTTTAACGTTAATTTTTAATACAAATCGGACTTTATAAATATAATTCCGGAATTTCCTTAGGAATTTAAAAATAATTCGATATTTTAATTTGCTAGCGTCGTAATTTAACTTAGCACCTTTTTAGGTATTACTTTTAAAACGTACGGGATGTTTTATTCCATTAATTAATTAACCGAAAATACTTTTAAAGCTTTTTTTGCTTACGTTTATTTTTACAATAATTTTTCCGGCATTAAGGTTATAATCTAAGGTAATTAAAGTTAGGGTAATAATAATCGCTTTTTTAATATTTTCCATTACGTAATTTTAATTAAGGCCCTAAATAAAAAGTTAATTTTTCCGAAATAAACGTATAAAAAGCTTTATCTTAATAGCGAAGTACGTAATAAATATTCGATAATAAACGATAATGCCTAGGAAAACTTTGACCTCCGAAACGTCTTTATATAGCTAAATCTTTAGGATCTTTTTTACCTTGGCTATATTTGGTCGCTACCTATTCGTTTCGTAAATAAATCCGATTATAACGGTTATTTCTTGATATTACCAAAACTTTTTTATATTAATCGTCGTACCAGTAAGCTTATAGTTAAAAAGGGTCTTATTTATGTTAACGATATGCTTATAAACGAATCGCCGAATTCCTGGAAAAATTTTTTTATCGTTATATCTTATTTTAAAGCCTTTAACCCTAACGTCATCGACGAATAGCCGGGCTATATCGGGCATCAGATTATCCAAAATCCTTTTAACCATACGGCAAAAATAAGTTACAAAATTGGTAAACCTTTAAAGCATAATGGTATACCTTAAAAGTCTTAAAGGTATCGCGAAAATGGTAAAATTTTTGCTGGTTGGAACTAAAGTAACCTAATTATAATTTAAGAAAAAATCTACTAAAGTAACTAAAAAGCATATAATAAAATCCGCAAAAAATTCGTCGCAGTTATCCGGTATAAAGGCATTTTGCAAAATAATAGCATTTAGTTTTGTCGCAGAATTAATTAATCGGAAATTACCATCTTTTTTTTCGATTAAGAACCAAGTATTTTTATATATAGCATAAGATTATTCGAAAATACTTCGTTAAATACGTATTTGCAATACTTCGATTAGCTTATCTTTGATGCTCGCCGGCACTGTTATGCCTTTAGCTTACTATGCCTTATAAAAAATCGTTCGAATTTCATAATTTAATGCGACACTTAATTTGATTCTGCCATATTTTTTCCAATTCCAGGCTAAAATAGCTTTTCTGCGAAAAAGTATCTCCTTAAAAAAGGCTTTTTCTTCGGGATTAAATTTACTTTTTAACTGATTAAGAACTTTATCGGCGCGTTCCTTAGTAAATCGGGTTCCTCGAAGTATAATAGTAAACCTAGGGAACAAAGCAACCAAAGGTATACCAGGCTTATCGGGTTTTTTACCATCTTAATTAATAACTTGCTAAACTTTTTTAAGTTCCTTAGCTTTTTAATTTAAGTTTTTAAGGGGTATTAATTTATTAAAGGGTGCATTATCGACAGGAATTACCTTTTTCCACTTAGGTTTATATATCGTATTAATCTAAACGGTCCGATTATTATTAATTTTTTATTACATTTCGTCCTACAGTATTCCATATAAAGCATACGCCAATTTCTCGTTACTAAACTGGCTTAAAATTTTATCTTCGGGTTCCAACTTATTATTAATAATTTCTTAAATAATTTACGCGTCTTAATTAATACAGGTATTATTAATCGAAAAAATATAAAAGCTTATAATTTACTTTTTTATCCCTTCGTTTATAAGCCTGCTTTCGCCAGTAAAGCGGCTTATTAATTTATCGGCTGCTTTTTTTCTGGCTTTTCGTCAGTACGAATATTACGCGTAATACGCCCTGCAGGAACTAAAGAGATAATGATTTTCGACGGGCCAAACTTTAAGGTTCTTTCCATTACGTCCGGGTCCATATTAAGCGTTATCTTCGATTTAGCCATAAAGTTAAATCCTAAAATCAATAGCTGCGTAACGTAATAATCACTGACGACAAATAAAGGAATAGTAATTAATCGGCCAATTAGCCAACGGGAACCTCGATAATGCCCTCGAATAAAGTTCTTTTCTAAAAATTAAAACCTAAAAACGATACGCGGATTTGTCGCATAGCCAGTCTATATCGCTTAACGTATAACGCGATTATAACGTTCGATTCTGTTCCAATATCGATAACTTCATTAATTAAATCCTTGCTACTTCCGTAACTTACTTCAACTGCCAATCTAAACAAAAGGGTAATATATTTAATTAAATTATATTACTAGATCGACAGAACTTTAATTTCCTTCTAACTTTTTATTTTGTAACCGATATCTATAGTAAAGATCCTAACAAGTCTTCTTACTTTTAAAACTTTTAATCTTCGCACTTTAACCTCGGTTATCTTAATCGTTTCCTTATTTTTACGATTAAGTATTTCCAAAATCTTAACGGCCATAAATTTCTTAAAAGCCTTTCCGAAATTTGGGCAAATCTCGATTAATTCGGACCAAGTAATTTCAAACTTCCTCTTAAAATTTTCCCGGATTTTCTTTTCCCAGAATTTGATTACATGCTTATCGATTAAGCCTCTATAAATAAAGGTATTATCCGTCTAGGTCCCATCATTTGCTTAAAAGATATTAGCTTCCGTTTGGAAGGTGTTATTTGTCTAAGCGCCGACTTCCATATTATAAAACGTAAGTCCTTCGTATATTAGTTCGTCGTTATTAATCTCGTACTCGGTTTTATTCCTTTTTACGCTTTCAGATTCGTTTTCCTTATTCCTAAAACGCTTAACCATTATAACGCTAATAAGCATAATCGGCTAATTAAAGTCGTCGATCTCCAGGGTTTTAATTTCCTCCAAATGGCGGGTACCTTTACTTTCGATAAGGTTACTCCATAGCCATTTACGCAACGGTACCTCTTTATAAAATAACTTTTTATCATAATCGACGAAATAAATTATATTAATCTCGGTTACTTTATTTTAATTAATATCGGGCTTTTATCGGTTCGGCTTTAAAATCATAATATGCTTTTAAGGTTTAGCTAGATTATTGGTATCCGGGTTAAAGCTAATTAATTAACTGTTTACTCCCTTAAAAATGTCGTTTCGCCGATTAAAATACCGCATTTTTTCCTTAAATCGGACAGGGAAAACTAGCAAATTATGGATCTATTTTAAAATTTTCTTCCAAATTGGAATTTATTACTTAATCGCTTAACTTTTTAAAACCTAAAGGAACTAAATCATACTTAACGTTACTTTATCTTCCAAGGATCTAAAGAAAATAATATATCCATCGTCGGCGAGTAAAACTAATCTTATAATTTCCATATTAAAAAATAAACAGCATTTCTGTATAATATATCCTAGCTTCAAACAAAACTAACAAGTACCGTAATTAAGGTTACCAAAACGTCCACCTTAACCTTAATAACTTTTACGGTAACCTTCTCGGCCTCGGTATCCACCTCGTCCACGGTAAGGGCTTAATCGAATATAATCATCCGCTTGGAAACTAACTGTATTGATCGACGGGTCAGCACCATAATTATATGCCTAAGGTACTTCCTATTCTAACGGAACGTAGTACTATAATATCCGGATTGCTTTTCGGTTACGCATCTTTTCTTTAAAAACCTTTAAGTTTTAAATTTATCGGACCTATGCGATCTTTAAGTTTTGCAGCGTATTCGTAATCTCTAACACTTAATTAATACGGTTAAATGGTTTTGGTCGCAATTAAAAGCTTCCTAATCGTTATTGCTTAAGCTGTTAAATCGGATTAAACCGTTCCTTTTCTTTTTAATCAATATCGAAACGGATACCTCCTTATTATCGCCTACGTTTTTTATATTTAAAAAGTCCTACCTTATTTAAGGCCCAGTCTTTAATTAATATTAAAACATTATTATAACTAATTACGTACAGGTTTTCCAGTTTTATAAACGAATTATTAAAAATCCCTTCGAAATAGTTAGCTAATAACCTTTTTAATAAACTTTTAATATATTCGTCCTTAGTAATTATTTTACCCTTTTGCTTAGCTTCTTCCAGGATATCTTTTACCTTAACAACATACTTTAAACAATACTTATAAACATAATTAGGGATACCGCGTTAAGCTTATTTCGTCAAAATCCTTAATTAATCCTTAACGGTCCGAATCTACTTTAGGTCCTACAGCTTAAAGGTTTTCAAAATACGTTTAAACGCTTCGTCCTACTGGGTCACATCATTAAGTACGACTTTAACCCGATTTTTCATAAAAAGGCTATCAATCCAATAAGGTAATTCGGCGATCATCTCAAATTCCTTAAGCTTATATTTCGTAAACAGTCTATTAACTCCTTTAAGCCAATCGGTAACTTTAATTCTTAAAAAGCGAAAGTCCGGAAAAGCCGATAAATCCGGAAAAATTATAAAAAACGAAAGCTTATCCATAATATTAACAGGGAAATCGTAACCAAACTAATTAATAAGTTTAAAAGGTATAACGTCCGGTATAAGTACTTCCAGTCCTATAAATAACTCTAAGTTCTAAGCTGATATAATATCTCGTCCTTACGGTAAGTTAATAACGATTCCTGGGTTTGCTTAAGTAATCGTATCCTTAGTTGGCTTTAAGGATTTAATCGGACTGCTAATACTTTAAGGTTTAATTTCGCTAGGCTTACTGTCGTAAGGGTTCTTTATTAATCGGTACTAAACGGTCGCGTTTAAAGCAGGATTTTAACTTTTCGTAAAGCTAAGAAAATTCGGTACTGGCAATAATCCGTAATATGAATAAACCTAAATAGCAATTTCAAAAAGCTTCGACGGGCCTTTAGAAAACCTGCTAAAACTTATTTCAAACTAATTAATGCTACTAATCCTTAAATTACTTAGGTTTTAAAATATTGCTTTAACGGAAGTATGTTTAAGCATAAGGTAAATAACTATCCGCGATAATTATTTTAAGTACATTTTCTTTTTCCTTCGGACTTAAAAGGTAAGTAATTTTCTTTTACCATCCGTTTAAATAATTTTATTCTAATTATTGCTGCGTCGCTAGTTATCTAATCGCACTTTTTCCAACTTATTAATTAATACCTCCATTATTAACCTAAATGCTATAATACTTAAACTTAACAAAAAAAGTAAATCCCAAATAATACCGCCTAACAATAACCAAATTAAATATTATCCGATTAACGTCAGGAAGTTTTAAAATATATCTTATAACGTTTTTTTCTTAATTTTTACATTATATTAAAAAACGTTATTCCTTTTTCGATACTTTCCTTTTGCATGCAAAATAAATAACTTTATAATCTTATTCCTTTTTCTGCTCGTATTCGTTATCTTATCCATATCGTTAATCTTATCGTCGCTGCATTTGTTTTAATCAGTCCAAATCCTAATAGCCACGTCGCCAGCGACGTAATCTTAACTTTTTTAGCCCTTATCAATCAAATTTTATATTTTATCTTGTTACGTAATCTTCCTGTTAATACGTATAATATCCTAAATTACGCAATCGGTCCAGAACTTAAGTAATTAATTTATGCTCTAAAACCGGTCGCCTATGCGCATTCGTACTTTTTTACCGTCGTCCGAACAAAGTTATTTTCGTAATAAGGCCTTAATTTAACAGCTTCCTTTTATTAATCGTATAAAGGGTTACGTCCTTATTATAATCGCGGTCGTTAATTGCATGCCGCTGAAGTTATCGTATCCGTAGCCATTATCGTAATCGTATTCGAATCCAAATACATCTAATCAAAACCTCGTCCTTTCCGTTTCTCCGATTTGTTAATCGGAAATTAAGGTCCGTCGGCAGCTAACAAAAGCCAATATCCTTTCCTTGGCAGCCACTTAAATTGGAACGGGGGGATTCAGTTTCGATTAAAGCATTTTTAATGGCGGTATTACAATAAAATAGCCGAATGCAGCAGTAATAAAAGCAAAACGAAAACATTATATTTTGTGTCCGAGTTAAATCGGACTCTAGAACATAGATAAATATATATAAACAATGATCGGTAGACGATAATAAACATGTTTCGGGGTTGCGCCCGGTGGAAAGAGCTCCTAGAAATACACATGTGGAGCTGACTAACTGATCAGCCAAGCCATGCCCCCTGGCCCGGCACCCTGCACCATTTCATTACAAATATTGCAATCCTTAATTACCTGCTTAACAGTTCGTCGAAGTCCTGGAAAGTCGTATTTTTCCTGTAATTATTTAGTAATTTTGAAAATATCTTGATATCCGTATAATGGATCTTCGTAAAACTTTTTGACAAATTGCTTTTGTTAGTTTCGAGAGATGTAAATTTTGCCATGGTACAACAGCTAGTTTTCAAGTTGTCTATTTAATTATTGCACCTTTTTTTACTTTTCCTTATTATAAGAATTTCGGAATTCCGTTAAAAGTTTCAAGGTAAAGTATTTCAATATTTTACATAACCGTAAGATACCGTCCTTAGTCTGTTACAGCATTTGCATTCGACGTTTCGGAACCTTAAAGTCGTAATCTTTTCTACAACTTAAAATATTTGCTTAGATATTTTTTTTCCTTTTAATATGGTAAATTTGGAAATTGTATTTCGATAAAAAATTTATTTAAGTTTCGTAGCGTTTATTTAGCTTTTGAATCGTTATAAACCGGGTAAAGTTTTTATAATTTGAATAAATATCGAAAAGTTCTTTAGTTCCGTTAAAAAAAGGTTCCTATTCCTTAAAAGCGTTAATAATTACTAGCAGCTTTTTGTCGTAAATTTTGTATCGGAATTTTGCGTTTCGAAAGGCCTTGGAATAATAGGCTTATTAAGTACTATTTTCCATCATTTTTTATTGCTTTAAAATTGCGCTTAGGGCATAATTTAAGGCGTTTGTTTTTAGGTATTTTTTTTTGTCGGCGTTGGGCAATTTTATTATTAGCGTTCTGGTAATTTTATTTTTAAATAGCTGAAAAGCTTTTTTAGCTTCTTTTAAAAGTTCGAATTCCTTTTTAATATATTCCTTAATAGTAAATTTCGTTAATAGTTTGATAATATTTTTATATCCCTTAATCAGGTTGCGTACGTAACCCGTAAATCCTAAGATTTGCCGGATATCGGTAACGGTTGCCTTATTAAAGATAAGCCAGTTTTTAACTGCTTCCAATTTGGAATCCTAGATTTAAATTTGACCGAAGGTAAGAGTAAATCCTAGATAGTTTAGTTTCTGCGTATGCCATACACTTTTGGCGGGGTTGATTCGGATATTTGCTTTATCCAAAGCTTTAAAAACTTGGAAAATATGCTTTTTATACTTTTCCAGCGTTTCGGAATAAATAAGGATGTCGTCGAGGTAGACAAAAACATATTTGTTTAGGAATTTCCTAAATATAGTTATAATCAGGCGTTGGAAACTGGCAGGGGCGTTAGTAAATCCCAAAAGCATTATTCGATATTCGTAATACCCGTATATCGTTCGAAAAACAGGTTTCCATTTTTTTCCTTTTGCTATTTTAATACGGTAGTACCCGTTTTGAAGGTTTAAAGCGGTAAACTATTTAACTTTGCTTACGTTTTCCCTTAAAGTATTTATTAAAGTTAAAAGATAGCCGTTTTTGATAGTAATATCGTTCAGCTGTCGATAATCGACTACGCGTCGATAAACCGGATTTCTATTTTAATCGATTTTCTGCTTGCCGTTCTTAATTTTAGGTACTATAAGTATAGAGTATCCTACGGGGGATTCGGATAGCTGAATATAACCTTTTTTTAAATTTAACTGGATGCTTTTTTATAAGGCCTTTGCCTTTTCTGGATTTATGTAATAAATTTTGTAAAGCTTAAGGTAATATCCTTTTTTAATAAATATGCGATAATTTTATTATTTATATAAAGGCAATTCGTAATTTTCTTTATTTTTAAAAAATCGTTGGAATCGCTGGTACTTTAAGGGTATAATATTGGCAGAATCTAATACCTTGGCTTTTTGGATAATGTAATAAACTTTCTTAGACCTTTTTTCAACAAAAGTTAATTCGTAGTTCTAAGAAAGCTGGCGAGTTTTCCAGTTAATTAATAAATTGTTGGAATTAAGTTATAGCATTCCCAAAATAATATCGTAACTTGATATATCGGCGATATCCAAGGTAAAATACTTTTAATGCCCTTGGATTTATATTGGAAGTTTTTCAGTTTTTCTAAAAACTCGTCCGTTATCGTATTGGGAAAAACTTTTATCAACTGTCCGTAATTTGTAAAACTTTAGCTTATACCTTTAAGGAATGTAATATTTTTCGGCCACTGCCGGCGAAATAAAGTTGCTTTCTGCTTTAGAATTAATTATGGCTTTAAAAGTTTGGCTTTGGTATTAAATAGGAATTTCGATTTAGTTTCGTAATCCTTTTCTTGCTTCATATAAAGTCTTAGTTTGCAAAACTTTTCGATGCCTTAATTTCGAAAGCTTTTGCCGTTTTTTGACTTCGTAATTCTGTTCGCTAAAAGGCGTTTCCATTCGCGGGCTTTCTTAACTGCGTATTTGGTATATTTGTCGTCCATGCAAATATATTACCTTCGTTAGCTAATTTAGCATCTTACTTTAATGATTTTTACTTTTAATATTTAGAAAGGTTTCTAATTCGAGGTTAAGATTTCTGCAAAGCTTATTCCCATATCCAGAAATTTATGCATCAAGCATAGCATAAAGGTATAGCATAAGCAACTTTAAGCAATAACTTTTCGGCTTTAATTCGAATCGGGATGCAAATAACAAAATCGAAGGTATCCGGATTATCGGGGGATTTCGATGCATTTGTAATCGTTATCAGGCTTTGTAAGGGTTTTTTCGTTCTAACTGGGTTAATAATCGTTATTTTCCTTTGTTCGAAGGTAAATTGGATAATCGTTATCGTTGCAGGCCGAAAAATGGAGGAAACAGTGGTTTTTAATAAAGTTCTGTTTAACGGTTTCGGTTTTAAAGTATATCGCCCGTTTTAAGGGTTTATTAGATTCAGGGGTTTTCCGCTTATGGTTGTTAGGGCGTATCTGGCCATATTCGTAATATATTTCGCACTTTTGCATATCTAAATAATATTCGCATCCTAGCCTTATGGTTACCCTGGAAGCTGGTTATCCAGAATAATACTTGCAGGCTTTGGCTGTTTGATTTTGGCAAATCGGGCAACGTTCGTATTCTGGGTCGCTGCTTGGTTTATAGTGGGTCGTTACAATGGTATATTCCTGTTGGAAAAAGGTGGAATTAACTTCCTTTTTTTTTGGTTTTTATTATTTGTTTTTTGTTCGGCTGCTCGGGCTTTTTTTTAAAGAATTCTTCCCTTTTTGGAATTCCTTTTGGCTGGGAAACGACATTTATTTTTGTAATAACCTTTTTTGCTACAGTTGAAGTATTTAACATTCGATTTGTCCTTTTTAAGATTTTTGGAAGTAGTATTTGCTTTTTTCTAGTTTTTGTTTTTGTTTTTATTTTTTTGGGACTTATTGCTAAAGCTTCGACCGTCCTTTTTTTTATCGGATTTCTTTTTCTTTAAGTACCTTTTAAAGATACGTCGATTGGCAATAATAAATTTGTTAATATAATTCTAAAAGGGGCCAGTTTTGGGTATTTTGTATATTTTATCTTTAACTTGTAATTTTAGGCCGTTATTAAAGGGATAAAACAATACGTTTTCTGGAAAGTTAGAAATTGATATAAGGTAATTAAATTTAATCGCATATTCGGCTGCTAACTTGGTTTGCTGGAAAAGGTACAATTATTCGACTATATGCTGTTTTCTGTCGGAATTTTTAAATAAAACTTGCATTTTTTCTTTAAAATGTTTATAGTTACCGAAAACATAATTACTTAGATCGGAAAATTAATTAGGGTAGTTTATAAGGTAATCGTTTATAATAAGTTCGGACCATAAGAGAACTTTTCTAGCAAGCAGTTGAAAAATAGTTATTATCTTTCTATAATTTTTCGTTAAGGAATTCTTATAAAATTTAAGGTAAAGTTTGGCCTGGACCAAGAATTCTTTTATATTTGTGGTACCGTCGTAGGGTTTTGGGAGGGTTAGTTTATAACTTTTAACCTTTGGCATTCCATAATAAGCAGGGCGTAAAATAATGTTTTTACGGAATTAATTTGCGCCAAATAAAAGTAATGTCGAAAACCTTTGCTGTCGAGCAAGTCTGGCATTTCCCTTTTTTACCGCCTGAAGTTTAGTTATTAAGGTACGTAGTTTGTCGTTAATCGTAACTTTTTTTTTCCTTATTTTTCGGGCTGTCGGATTCGTTTTTTTTTTTTTTTTTTTTGGTTCGTTTTCCTGGATCTTAATGGTTTCTTTAAAAGCCGGGGAGGATTGTTGCAGAAAAAAAAAGGTTTTCCTTAAAACCGAGTAATAAGGGGGGTTATGTTATCGATTAAAAAATTAAAGAAAGGATTTCTTTAATAAGGGGTAAAATGTTTTAATCTAGATATTAATCCCTTATCGGCTAGTAATGGCGATCGGATATGTCGTTTGTTTTTTAAACGCCGTTTTGTAATATCGTTTTTACTGGGTTCAAAAAAGCTTATACCTAACTAGACCTTAAACTATTCGTCGGCTATTAATTAAAAATCTATCAAAATGTAACGAACCTGTTATATAATTACCTAAAAGCGTAATTAATATCCGAAAGGGATTTTCATTTTGCAACTAACAATAAAGCGAAAAATGATTTAATAATTTATTCGTTTAAAAGATTTGCGAACTTTTCCCTTAATTGCAAAACGTTGCTTTTGATTAAAGACTTAAATTAATAGTTACAAGTAAAATTAAGTAAATGTTATTTATAAGGAAATTATTAAATTATATATATCCTTCCGATTCTGTGGTTATAATAAATATGTTTGGATATGTTCTACATTTAACAAATCCAAGCACATCCTTCTATAATGGTTATAGATGGATATGTTCCATATCCATCAAATCCAAGCACAACCAGGCATACAAGATTTTTAGCCGAGATTTATCCGTTACGTCCAAGACTTTTAGAGCCATCTCGACAATTCTCTTAGCACATCCTTTCTCCATATTAGTCGGACGTAACAGGTATGTCAACTAGCAGGGGGTGCACTAGTACCCCATATATGGAATAGCTCCCTTTGATCGGAACATAAAGGTTCCGTAACTAAATTCTATAAAAAGAAAAATGCGCGTTTTAAAGCGTCTGCAGCTAATTATTTAATACAACATAACTAATGTCCCCTATATCTAACAATTAAAAGTTTTAGATATGCTTTACTAAGTAAAGTTTTACCGTCGTAATTAAGGCCTATTAGCCTGCACCGGACCATTTACCGAAAGGCTTTAAGTTCGATTTAAAGAAAGAAATACTGGCTATAATTTAAATACGCTAGCAGCTTAAAAAGGTACTATAAAAGGAATATCAGTTATTACCCGATCGTTAACCATTAAGGAAGTATGTTAAATAAGTAACATAATAAGAACTTACATTTAATAATTAAATAAGCTTATCGCAAATAATTTTTTGGTGCAGTAACTAGCTAACAAAAACGAACGATTCCCCTGGAAATTACTAGGTCCCAAAGCCGGCGGGGCAAAGTACGCTGTACAAATAACGCCCCTGGCGGATGATATCTACTTAAGAAGTGATAAGGAATTAGCGCGAACAATGTTCCTAAAGGTACTAGTCCTAAAACGGAATTTAACGAACGTTAAAGCCTACTATAAGCTGCAAAAGGCTCTTTAAAGGTTTTCCTACGGAACCTGATTAGGCCAAATAGGGTGCAGCACAGAGATCATTAGAACAAAACCCAAATTTTTAATAGGGCTACCCTATTATATGTATATTGTAACTGCTAAATGCAATTAGGCCGTAAGCTTGGCATGCATGTATACAAATTTTACTAGCGTATATATAGCCAAATTTTTATCCCCATACAACTTTAAGCAGGTAAATTTATTAATATTTTTACGTATATACGTTATATTATCAAAATAATTAAATATTTATTTTCGTTTTATTAAACCGGTTAAAATGCATATATAATTATTTATTTTTATTATATATCCGGCGAAACAAAATATACGAGTTCTTACAGGTTTGTACAAGGTTATATAGGGTTAATTAAAGACGCTACAAAATATAATATTACCAAAACAAACTAAACCTACTTCCTTAAAACGCGTACGGATACGAATAAAGGTAAATAAACGTTTACAGGCTTTTATAGGTTCGTACAACTCTGATTAAAATAGCAAAGGACTTATCATATTGGAAGTTCAAAAAAATTCCTATTACCGAATTAAATACGTTTAATAAGCTTTACGTTAACGAAAATAACCTTAAGGAAATTAAAAAGGCACTTAATACGTTACGTTTCGCTAAAAAGGTGCAGGTACGAAATTAGCTTAAGAACAGTAAGGTAAATACAAAATTATACAAGGCGGTATAAGGTTATATAAAGGCTAACGAGGTTATATAAAACCTGAAAGCCTTAATTAACTTTTTAACTTACTGCGATAACATTAGCAATCTGGTTACAGCTTCGATTAAGTTTAAACGTACCCAGCAAAAATACGCCGTAGCTGCATATATGGCGTTCGTAAACGTTAACAACCGTATTTATAAGAACTGCAAAAGTAAAACTTGTACAGATTTATACAAGATTATAAGAACCCGAATTAATTAATATAAACCTGCGTAACAAAGAATTATTCAAAATTTGCCGTTTATTTGGTACAGAAATCTTTAAAGATACTTATTAATACTACTAGTATTTCTTGCAGGCCTATAATTACAAGTTCTTTATTAGTAAAAAAGGTCCTACTTTTGCTAAGCTTAATAAATACATAATTAACCCCGTACAAGCTTGTACAGATTTATATTAATTAATATAGGTAAGAACGAAAACGAAAATAATAATATATGGCCGACCATTACCTAAAAAATGCTTAAAAGGGTTACTACGCGCTAGCTTAAGCAAATAATTAACTAATATAAGGTTAAACTTAATAACAAAAAAGGTTTAACGTATTTTCCGCTTTTTGCAAAAAAGCGCCGCTAAGTATAAAAGCTAAAAAGGCTTGGACGGGGTTGTACAGGCTTTTACGGAGTCGTACAGGGTTACATAAGGTTATACAGGGTCTAAATAGGCGTTACAGGATTAATACCCCAAGAAATTATGTTTTTAAGGCTGGAATAACGGTATTAAAGGTTATACAATCCGCAAAAGCCCAGATAAAGGCAGATAAACCATATACAAGGTAGTATAATTTCGTACGAATAAATATAAACCCGTATAACTCCGTAAAGATTTTTATGGTATTTATTTATAATAATTGTTTTTTTTAAATTTTCCAATATAAAAATAATATTAATATAATATATTACATTAATTCTTAACTTAAATAAATATAATTTACGGTTTAAAACGTTGTATTATAATTCTTTTCTGTTAAATAGCTTTTTATAATTACGTTTAACAGTTATTAGTAATATTATTTAATATTACTTTTTTTGTTAATTATAAACTTTAATTTATTTCATAAAATAAAATAAAAATTCTTTTATATAAACCTTTTATTTTAATTATTTAATTACGTAAAGTCGAATTATTACGAAATTAATACAGATATACTTTATAATCCCTTTATAACAAATCTTATAACGAACTTTATAACGTGTTTTTTAATATTTAACATATTCCGTAATTAATTTTACGACGTTTTTTTAAATTCTCCTTTTAATACGTTTTTTAACGTATATACCTTTAACGTATTATATCCGAATAAAAAAGCTTATATATTTAGATTAAAAATTCGATTAATAATAAATTTTTTATCGATTAGCTTTAATTCGTACGAAATAAAGATAATATTAACTTAAATAAGTTAAAAATTAATCTGTTATATATAAATTAATAAAAAAGAATTAATATAACGTTTATAATGAACTCTAATATAATACGTATATTTATCCAAAAATTATAAATACGAGAAAAAATTTTACGATTAATTAAAATCAATTTCATATATTATAATAAAATAAAATAAATATAAAGTTAACGTATATTAAAAAATATTACGCATATTTATATATATTAAAATCATATACCATACCGGGTTAAGGGATATAGTTTAATTAATTAATTAATCAGTTTTATATATATATTTTTAAAAGCTTTTTCCGATGGGCGTAACCTTAAAACATATTTATTATCGTTTATTAATTATCGTTTATTAATTATCGTTTATTAATTATCGTTTACTTATATATTTATCTTTATTTTAAAATTTATTTTAATACGGACCGAAATATAGTTTTATTTTGCCTTTATTACCGTTATATTCGGTTATTTTATTATAATACTGCTTATAAAAATGTTTTAATCGGAATTAAATTTTCCCGTTCCAATTTAATATCGCGTATTTATATATTAGTTATATCTATTTATATATTACGCCTTTTTATAACTTACGCGTATTTATATAATACGTTATTTTATTATTATTATATTTATTACGTAAAAATTAAAACCGATTAACAAAAAAAATATTATTTAAATTTCTTATTTATATATATTATTCGGTTTAAACTGTAAAATATATGTATTTAAAAATATTAAAATAATATAAAATAAAAAGCCGAATACATTATTTAATTAATTAATTAACTAATAACTTTAATTATAATTAATATTAATATTTAATATATAATTTTTATGGAAAGAATAATTATTTATGAAAAATAAAATTTATAAAAATATATAACGGCGTATATTTATTTATAATTCTTTGTACGTTCCTGTACAAATTTATATTAGCTTTATCGACTTTGTATTAGTTGTTCTTTGCTTTTATTTGCTTTAAACCATTTGTTTTTTTTTATATTTCCGCTTATGATAGTATGTTACGTTTTCGTATCGATTTTAAGCTGTATCGCGAATAACTTATTTAGCTTTATTAATCTTTTATTTCTTTAAACGATATTATATAAGCTTTATTTAACCAATACTAAGTCGAAACGACGTATAAAACCTTTGAACGACGTTTGCATAAATGGGGCATATCCTAACGCGAAATCTGTACGGACGCGACCGAAGCTTTACGCGCGCGTATTAATTACCTTTATTATAAGTTCGGCTATAGCGATAAAAAGATTTGCCAACATCTACGTAAAAAAAGCTTTATCGTTTCTTTTATTGGCGTTAAACGTATCCGTTGCGAACTTAATATCTTTCGACGTTATATAATTATTACATTTATTTCCGAAATTAACCGCTTTCGAACCTTTTTCGCATATAAACAAATTACTTCCGACGTTTTACGACGTTTTAATTTCCGGCTTTTATATATATAACTTCGAAAAAAAGGTTTTAACTTTTTTTTAACGTATTTATCTGTACTATTTATAAGGAATTCCACCTCGTAAAAGTTCGTATATATCGGAATAAACTATACCAGCGCCGCGTTAATTAAATAACATCCGGCCTAAACTATATCTGATTTATAAATACTTATTGCAAGTTTGCGCAATATGGATTAAGGTATATGCTAGTATAAATACTTATTTACGTTATATTATATGGTTTTTTATCGGCTTTAACGCTTTTACTTTCCGGTCTATTTTTGCGTAATATTTGCATATTATTAGTACTGCTGGTTATATCCCTTAATTTATCCGGTCGGATTATGGTATAAAAACTAAGCTAATAACTGTTACGTATTATTATCTTTCGGAACGTATTAAAACCGTACGGTATTTTTTTAATTTCGATTTTTACCGTAAACCAAGTTAACCGATCCGACTTTCCTTTAGCAATATATTACTTAACTTTTTTGCTGTTAATAACTTTATACGGGTTAACTTTAAAAAATATAACTTTGCGCAAACTTATATTAAACGGTTATAATAAAAAAATATCTGGTATTATAAGAAAAGTACTTAAAATTAACGTATCGAAAGTTAATAAATTAAATTAATAAAAAACCGCGTTATATTTTGGCGGGTAAGTTTAACGCTTTGGTTTATAGGCTTATATAAGGTTAATCGTATTTAATCGTAAGATTTTTTCGACCGGTTATAAAGTTAACGTTTATGGAAAAAAGCTAAAGCGTTTAACCGTATCGTATTAATTTATATTTATATATTTATCTTTCGAAAAAAGTTTTACGATTTTATTCGAACTTAAAATATTTATTTTATTTGCTTATAACCTATACGTCCTTACGTTATACCCGGTATTTTATACGATTTATATAAAAATCCGGATATTATTAAAGGCTTTATAAATTGTAAAGCTTTATTAAACCGCAAACGATAAGCGGAATTTATAATTATAATTAAAAAAGAAATACGATCAACTTTAACGCTTATTTACTTAAGATTATTATAAATATATACGATTTTATTTTAAAAAAGATAGGTAGTTTTTTTTTAAAACGATCTAATACGTTCCGAAACGAACCATAACTTCGTTAATATTTATACTTAAAGGACCAACTTAATTATTAAAAACGGAATAAACGTTAACTAGCCTTTAAAAAATTTCTTAAGCTTAAAGTTAATTAAAAAACTTATATTTAAAATACGTATTGCAAGTTCGGGATTAATTTAAATAAATTAGGCGAACTAATATTTAATAAAAAGGTTAATAAGTTTTTTTAAGTTAAAATATAAAGGTATTCCTTTAATGGAAGCTTATATATATTAATCCGCCGTTTTCCGATTCGTTTTAGCTTATATACCCTTTATATCTTTTCTTTTTATATCGTTATAACTTTTTTTTTTCTTACAGCTTTCGTTATTATCGGAAAAAGTAAATTCTTACGTTTTTAACTTATATTACTTTTTATATAATTTAAACGAATTTATACTAAGTTATTCCGTTTTGCAGTTAATTATACGTTATCATCCACAGTTACTTTATTTAATATCGCTTTACTTTAAGCTTTTATAATTTTGTACGTATTTATATAAGCTTGTACTAATTCGGATTAAACCGTTACCGCTTTTATCGGTTTTAATTAAAAGTTTTACTTCGTATTTAATTTTAAGTAAAAAAAATTTAACTGCTACAGGCTTAATCGGAAAAATTTTACTTAATACGTTTCCTGTTTAAACTGTTATTACGATATTTATAATGTCGTAATTTTCGTGAAACTTTATACCAGTTTGTTAAAGGCTTTAAATAAAAGTTAGCTTAAGTTATAATTTATTTTTAGTTTTATTTTTGTTTTTTTTAAATATTTTATCTTTTTTTTTATTTAATTCCTTAAAAACAGACTTATATAAGATATTAATAATAAACTTATTTTTCGTAACGTTTTATTTATTTGCATATTTAATATCTTAAAACCGTATACGTTTAAAAAGATTTAATAATAATATTATATAACCTTATTCGTTCTTTAATTATACTTTACCGACGGACTTCTAATTTATTTCTTGGCGGTATTATTTTTTTACGTTTTATTTAATAAATATATATTTAATAAAAGTTTTATAATTATCGTAAAAATATTAATAGCTTCAAGCAAAGCGGATATAATTTAATTTTTGGTAATATTTTTGATTTTCCGGATCTTAAAAAATATATAATTAATCAAGTATTTTTTATTAACGTACAAAACGATAATAACGTCATTAAAAATTAATTTTTGCTCGGATTTGGTTTTTAACGGTTTGGTACGTTCCCGTTTAGCTAGTTAAACCGTTTCTATAAAGGTAAAAGGTTTATATAACGTAATAACAGCTGGAACAAAAATAACCGTAACAATTTAAGGTCGTATAAAATAGCTGGAAATAAGCGAAAATGGCGGTAAGGAAGTAAAATCGATAACCGGTACGAATAACTGTTTATAAGCCGGGTAAGTAATAAATTAAAAATATTTGCGAAAAAATTAAGCGTAATTAATTAAACAAGTTATCGTAAAAATAAGTAAAGCTGGATATAACGAAAACCTAAGTAATAAAATAAAATTAAGCGTAATAAAACGCGTATTTAGTTAATAAAATTAATTCTAAAATAATAAAATTATTACAAAGCTATAAAAACCCGTATAAGTTTGTATAAATTCGTACGGGCTTATGTTATGCTATATTATTATCTATTTAAACATATTTCGGTTAAGCTAATAACTAAATTCTGCTTAATTTGTTAAAATTGCACTTAAATTTACCCGGACGTATACGTATTCATAAATTTTGGGTTTTGTCCCAGTGATCCCTGTGACACACCGTAGCCAAGTTTGGCGAATAAAAAAAGAGCACCATCCACCTTCAGAAATAACGCTTTGTCTCCCCCTAAGCAGATAACAGACTGCGGCTATCTCCTGTGATCCTACTCTAACGGGTATTCTGCAAATGGGAACATCCGTCCCAACAATCGGTTTGTTGGTGTGGAGTGAGTAGGCCTTACCCGGGTTTCGGATCTGTGCAAGCACACCCGTGTGTGTGCAGTCGCTCTAAGGGGGGGGGCGGTTGTGCAGACCGCAGTACCAGGGCAGGTCGGCATGAAATTCTAATGCGAGTATCCCGGGGGGAGAGTCTTGTACTCGCTCTCCATTCGTCCCGGGTCAACTAAGCTGCAGTTGACGAACTTGGAGTCGACTGCGCAGCAGGTGAGGTGAGAGGAAGAGAATATTGGCGAGAGGAAAATGAATAGTGAGAGAAAATAAAATGGTCAGGGAGAAGGATTAAAAAGAAGAGTACAGCGAGGATGGTGTGCGGGCAATTTTATCTTCGAGCAACATGCGATGCTCATAGTCTTCTTCTCGCAAGGACTCTAAAGCTCCTACTGCAACGAACTCGTCATCTGCCAGAAGCCTTAGACAACCACCAAGCGCCAGGTGTGACTCCGACATCGTGGTTTGTCGTATGGTTCTTATTACCAAAGAGATATGTTTGTCACACGTAATATCCGAACTCCTCCCGCTCCTGCACTTTGAAGGTAGGGAACCCCGGCATACCTCGTCACTCCTGGTTCGGAGGTTCGGAGGGCATTTGGCTCGAAATTGGTATTATTTTTGAGGATATTTGGCTGAGCTGGTGGCGTCGGGCTCGCCCCTTACTTCTAGAAGGCTGTCCAGAGCTTGGACGTCTTGTTAATGTCGATCTTGCAGCATTGCAGCGCATCTGTCTTGCGGTCCGTGTCTGTCCTAAAGTCACGATGCGGCGGCTCAACCAACCCGCCTTATCGAGGAACTTCTTGAGGTTGCTTAAAGCAATCGTCTGCTGGTTTCTGGCTCAATCAAGTGAGAAACTCAGAGGCCTTCCATGAGAGTTACGTCTACGGCGTTGGGCCTGCCCACGTATCTCATCGCGGCGCCGCGTACGCGCATGTTAGTCCAGTATCTCGACGGGGTAATCGAAGTCAGCCTGGGAAGGACGGCGGGTTCTTCTAACATCCGTCTTCTTTTGTCCCAAACTGTCAGTCGGAGGGTAGCGAAGTCCAAACCAGCCGAAATTGCCACCCGCTCAGCTGCTGGATTCCCCCAGCTGTTTACCGTACGATCCTAGGGTCGGAATTCGAACGTAATGTCCAAACTACTCCCACTCTAGCTAGGCTTGTGCGTAAGGCCCGTCCCTGGCTCGGAGTTTCCCCAGATGTTACTGGCTGGATAGCGACCATGTATGGGCAACGGAGAACGTAGTGAAAATCTCAGACGAAGTACTTGCCGTGAGCTTGCGACCGGTGGTTAACGACCTTTCCTGGCAAAGGTTCAGGGCTTTGGGTATATTACATTATTTCCACCTTATACCCCCTCGGTATTCCGTTACCCCAGGTTGGAGCTTCATACAGTTCCACAGATCCATAGTCCCCGCAGTGTCTCCCCGCATTGGAACCTCAATTCCATAGTCCCCAGCGAAGGCCCGCCGCTATTCTAACCTTATTCAGACAACACCTCGCTTAACTTCTACAATCCTCTACCAGGAGAGCCAGTGGGCCACGGTATTATCGGATCAACGTCCGGTTGATCGTCCTTCGAAGGACTTCGGATGTTCTGCTCAAATATTTTCCTGCTTCCCTTTTCACCACGGCTATGGTCTCCAAACCTCACGATAACGTAAATATGTTCATCATGAAGCAGACCAGGCACATCCGGCGAAAAGATGGAAGAGAGGACACTCGGCCACCCAACCTGCACTATGTATATCTCCTCACAGCCTTCGTATCTATCGGTGCTTTTCTGTTTGGGTATGATGAGAGTCCGCCTAGATAAATGTCTCGTCAGGGAACCCCCAACCTTTGATAAACGTTGTAGATCAAGGGGTGGTGGGGGTCATCGTTGCGGACTCCAGATGGATAGACCTGATGAAGCCTGCTAATAGCTGGGTTACTGGCGCTGTAGTTTCTCTATATGACATAGGTTGTCTCGTAGGTGCCATGTCCATCGGCATACTCGCCGATATCCACGGCCGTGAGCGGACCCTGTCCATTGCCTGTGTAGTCTTTATCATCGGTGCCATCGTGCAGGCAACGTCTTACACTATCATTGCCATAACCGTTGGGCGGGTTATTCTGGGATAGGGCGTAGGATCATGCGCCGGCGAAGCTCAGGGGATGTATCATCGGCATTGAGCAGATGATCTTGTGTTTGGGGGAGTTGGTCGCCTTCTGGCTGAACTACGGCTTCAACTATCTGGAGACGCCCCATTGGTGGCGCACCCCGCTGGCTATCCAAGTCGTCCCCGCCGTTATACTCGCTTACGGGTGCTGGTTCTGGGTGCCGCCTAGCCCCCGCTGGCTGGTGCAACAGGACAGACACCAGTGCGCGCGGGAGGTGCTTGCTCGTCTGCACGGAGACGCCGCCGCGATGGTGCAGATGGCGGCGATTGCCGATGAAGTGGCTTTTGAGAAAGCTGTCACAACTACAACCTGGGGTGACATGTTCAAGACGCCCGTGCTAAGAGTCACCCTGCTCGGTATGGGTGTTCAGTTCTTCCAGCAGATCACGGGCACGAACTCCATTCTCTATTACACGGTAAGTCATTGGTCCCCGAGGGTCCCAACAGACCATGCCGTTAAACCTGTAATCAGCCGTCTCTCTTCGAGCGCGGCGGGATTGCTGACCCGAAAACCGCCAACCTCGCGACTGGTGGCGTCGGCATTGTCCTATTCGTCTCAGCGTGGTTCCCAGTCTTCATCTTTGACAGGCTTGGACGCAAGACCTGGCTACAGATCGGCCTATTTGGGATGACTTGTGCCATGATTGGTATCGCCGTTCTGCAGTGGCACGCAGAAGGCCACCCCGGTGATAAGGCCATCTACGCAATCGTCACACTTCCCTACCTCTTCTATGTATTCTTTAACATCAGCTGGGGTGTGGGAAGTTAGACGTACGCCACGGAAATCTTCCCGGTCATGTACAGAGCCAAAGGCAACGCACTGTCGACCATGACGCTCTGGCTAGCTTGCTATATCGTTGTGCAAGTCCCCCCATTGCGAGCGCCATTGGCTGGGGTCTGTACATCATACACTCTGGCATCTGCGTAATCGCGTTTGTCTTCGTACGATATGCTATGGGTGAATTGCTCGTTGCCGTAGTATGTGTTCTCTTACTGACATAGATCAAGTTGAAACCAAGGGGCGCACCCTCGAAGAGATGTCGGCACTGTTTGGTATTGAAAGCAAACTAGCCAGGCGAAGTGGAATGGAAGTCAACCCCGCTGATGGAACTGTCCAGCACCCCGAGCATATGGAAGGGGATGACTGATAGAGGGCAGCTTAGTGGCCGCTATTGTTTGCCAACCAACAAGACACGAAAAGGTTGGAGGGGGATGTGCGAGACCGACAACAAGAGACTTGAGGTATATGCACTAGGTATGTAAGGGCGTGTTCTTAAACTTTTAGCATGGCTTGCTGAATGACCTTTTTTGATGGAATAGTATAAAGGTCGGAAATTTCGACGAATCAAATGGATCAGGTGTCGACCCACAATCCTTTCAGTAGCCGAATTCGTAGCTGAAAGCCTTTGTCCTTGCGTCCAGCAAATTTAAAAGGAAAAATTAATTTTAATTGGGTGTATTGCCTATTAAGTGGAGACAGACCCACCAGCAAAAATACCTGGGGTACAAGCCCCAGAAAATACGTCGTCAGAAAAACCTATGCTGAAAGATTGGGAACACGCCCTAAGTACTTGTCAGAAAGAGTGACCATGATAATGAATAAGATTCTATATTACGTATGAATACTGTCGTTTGCGGACTCCTTTGTACTATAGCTACACGAGGAATAGCGGGTATCTCTGCCTTCTGTCCATCTCCCCCCGTTACCAACTTCAGCTTAGATACCATTCATAATCGTCTGAAGGCATCCCTTACGCAATGTATAACAACCCCCCACCACCCCCCCACCGGGAAAAAAAAATTCTCCCTCCCCGGTTATCTAAGTTGAGGATCATTAGGTCTTGCCATGCCACCGGCATTCGGGGCGGAGGCAGCTGCGGGTGCGTTTGCCGTTCCGGTAGTTGAATGCTTGGCCTCTCGTTGCCGCTCGCGGAGAGCAATCTCCTCATCGGCAAGGTGCATATCTTGTTTGCCCTTCTCGGCCAGCGCGTGATTCTTCGTTCGAGACGCTATGGTCTCTGGGTGGTTTGCATCACTGTCGAATGCCTGGTCTGTCACCTCCATCGCGCTACCCCGGATAGCATCGCCGGCGCCTCGTACGGCCTTGAGGCCGGACTTTACGTCATCGACAACCTTTGACATTGTGTTTGGATCTCTGGATGACTATTGTAGCTTGAGATTGGTTTCGCAGAGCTTTGGTGATATTTAGCCTTGATATGGGTGGCTCTAGGGTGCTTGTTTGGAATAATATAAGACGTAGAATAATGTAGGGGGCTTGTGTGGTTTGTGTTGTCTTGAGGGGTCGGGTCAACGTATGGACATGGTGAGTATTGTTCATTGCCCTGTATATCTGTGAATGACGTAACTAAGACGCCATCCAGATTATTGCACTCCAATCAAACATCGCGCGATTCCCAGATTACGATCCACCGTATTAGTCATCGTGGGTATCTATCATTTCCCATATCCTGGCGTCCTGGACACCCAATTGGCCAAGAACTCCTGTTCCAAGAAAGACAAAGACGCCCGAATGCACGCCGATGACAGGATTACTCATATGGCCGGCCATCGCTCAAATGCCCAACAAGCTGTGAAGCCTGCAGCCCCCAGTTCACTGCTCGATCTGGTTCCCCCACCAAGGTGTCAATGTGTCCCCCGTACTTTCCCTCCATGACTTGAAGAGTGGCTTGCTCAGCGGTGGCGGGGAAATTCGTACGATTCCGGAAGGCACCTGTAATTGGGCTGCTTATCGCATCATTGCGTTGGATACGACACATATACACTAGCCTGCCGTATTGTCGATACGGGTGCCTCGTACGTCTCCTCTTGGTTGAGAAACCGACCCCGAGTTGGGGCACGCGCCGTCATCGCTGGAAATCCATGTTTTGGGACTTCGGAGAGGCTGGTACAACCTGGTAAAGAATGTTCACTCAGCCAGACCAGTTCACCCCCCTCCGGCTGGAATGTCCCAGCGGTGCCATAACCCCATAGCAATGCGGCCAGTCCCACAACGGCAAAATCAAGGGAAGCGCGCTGAACAGATCATGTTCGCGTTGCCGCAGCTGGCAGGAAGGCGCCCTGTAGAGACAGGTACATAGACCACATAAGAATCAGGGGAAATAGATTACGTAGGTTGACCATGGCCTTGACCGACTCGACCGCAGTAGCAATTTCGTAGCCCTTGCTGGTGGTATTCGTGGTTGTAATAGTAGGGCCCGGTCGCCGTCTCGCGATGCCGCGATGCCGTCGATCCTAAGTATCCAGTGGATCAGGATTGAACTTTTAACGTAGCCTTAACGATATTTTAAAGATAAAAGTACTGTAAGAAAAATACATTTATTAAATATTAAAGTATAACCCCCTTTTTAAGGTTTAACGTCCTGCCAACAAGGGTCTGGTTTGCATATATATATAAAGGGGTTTCACCCCGAATAGTTAAAGAAAGGCAGGGATTAATGGTTATCTATTTTATTATCTATATTACGAATTACTGGCTAGGCTGCTTTTTTTGCCTCTTACTCTGTACTTTATCCCTTTTCTCTAACATAGCTTTTCAGCATAAACCTTAACGATAATATGATATCACCGAAAGTCTTCCACATAGGGAGGTGCTCGGGTCAAGGCAGGATAGGTATCGCGTTTATTCTTACCGAGGCATGTAAATTTTGATTACAGCTTCAAGCTTGTAGGCTAGAATTCAGCGGACCGTTAGAGTGTCTATACAAAACCTTTCCAATACAATCAATCTTCCTTTTAAGGGGGCAGCGATGGTAGGATATCCCTGACGACAACAGAACCCAGATGTCAAGTGGACTACCTAATATCTTCAAACCGACGACGACTCAAAACGAGCTGACCGTCTTCCAGACGTATGCTAAAATAGACAGGATAATGAGCGTATATTAAGGTAAGTCTATGTCGGAATTCAGGTGTTTCAAACCCCTATATGAAACCGGCCCACGCTGATGATACGTTTCATTATTCACCCCTTGATTTTTAATGGATACGTTGGAATAACATGTGAATAATACGCTTATTCATCAGGTTGTTCACGAATACATATAGCGCAGATATTCCCCAAGCTGGTGCAGGAAATCCATAGCTTTCACACATAGTGAATTGACACATCAACGACACACCTTGAGATTCCCCCTATTCTTGATTGAGTCTTCCCCCATACACTTTTGCTGGCAAAAGTCTCCTCGTATTCTCTAGGGTAGCCTCATCTTCTGTCGCACCTCAGTCGCACATATTCTTATAGTCTAGCTGTCTATCTAGGTGGCAGAGAGGCCTATATATATACGCAACACTGACAGGAGCAATGTCACTGTACTTGTCCGCAAGACCTTGACCCTCATTTCAACAACGTAGAGGGTGTGATGGGCGGATGACCCTCATATCCGCCTTCCGAATCTCAGACTGTCCCTTGAACCTGAGACGGGCTCAGAGAGGAACCCTACATATCAACCACTTCAAGTCCTACTAGAGGCGTAATCGGCTTGAGGCAACAGCCTTGGCCAGGGCGAGGAGTAAAAATTCTCTTTCATTGAAGCTTACATGCTTCTGACTGGCATACAGTCCTTTCGGATTATCTGTTCTCAACCACGAATTTTACCGTCGGGGGAGGAGAGCCAAATGACATACTGCCGAAAGACGTATACCACCCCTAATAATCGGTCTGAATTCTTATTCGCTTAGGCTAAACTCAGTCCTTGGCAGTTGTCCCCGTGTTAATTCCGTCTTGGCGGCCGAATATATTGAATATTAAATCCGACCTTGCTCTAGGCCGATCCCGTCTCAACCTCGGAACGAGTTTATTCTACGTACGGGTCCCGGGGGAGGGAGACTGGAGAACGGACTCGGCGAAAGATAGGACCCGAAAAGCCCGTTCTCCACAGACAAGAGGTCCATTCCGTTTCTCAGTTGACTCTTGCAGTAGACCGTAGCGCCTGTGGTTTGACATACGAGTTAATTAATAGGAAGACAAGCAGGGAATTACAAGAAATGACGCGTTGCACAGCCTCCCCGGGCCTTGAATGATAATGAAGAAATCCATCTTGGCAGTCTCGGGCTGTGGGAGGCTTCCAAGACATTGTCCCGGATTCTTCTCAGGCCGATTTTCCGAGTGCTGGTCTGTGAGTCTTTTCGCGTCCTCTGAAGCGGACCAACAATCCTCCCGCTATAGCGATGGGGAACGGCCTACTTAGTTTTTCTGTAGCCGTAAATGGCCGGTGATGCGGGTCATTACAACCGGTCGCAGCAGCTTCATGAGGGTGAGTCGGCCAGACAAGTTTCCGCCACAGCACTTTTATTTAAGGGGCCATTTCCCATTCCTCAGTCATTCTGGCGTTCGACACATTCGAGTCAGTCCACACATATACCTTTCTTTCCGTATAATCCGCCGGAACACCTGCCATTATGGAGCATCTGCATCTGTCCTTGCAGCAAATCGCAGCGTCTTCTATCCTGTTAGCGTTGCTCCCGGTTAGTACCGCCTTTCACTCCAGGCCACTGTAGGTCTAACATTCTTCAGATTATTCTCAAAGGACTAAGGAATCCATTGCGTCATGTTCCCGGGCCATGGTATTCAAGATGGATTGGCTGGGTACACACATATCACGATTTGATTGGTACCGGGCCAGAATACGTTCATAATCTACACGAGCAATATGGTTAGTGAATCTTTAGAGATCCAGAATTCAATGGTCATAAGTACGAGGTCGTTGCACTAAAACATGCCGCTAACACATGCATAATCAGGTCCTGTAGTGAGGATCAAACCATATTGGGTGGATACAATGAACCCAGAGGACACCCGGACGATATATCGAATCAAGAACGAATTTAAAAAGTCGGATGCTTATATGGTGTCTCCTGACCTAATTCCACTAGACCTCTTCACTGTTCGGGACGTAGATGTGCATCGTCGCTGGCGCAGGCTCCTGTCCCATCCACTTTCAGAGGGCGGGTTGAAAGAGGTCTTGCCCCAAGTCGAGGCTAACGTGAGGCTTGCGATTCAGCAGATTGGCCAGGAAATGAAAGTGAGGGGTGCGGCAGATGTATACAAATGGTGGATGTGCATGGCTACGGACATCATCGGCGAGTTGACATTTGGCGAGTCTTTCAGAATGCTCCAAACCGGCAAGGTACGTGGAATCTTTGCCTCTTGTCCGCCAAATTAACAGGCAATAGAAGAACCAATACATACGTGACATAGAGGCCCAAAGTGTAGCCGGGGCTATCGTCAACTCGTTACCATGGATACGAAAAGTACCAAGCGTGCTCCTACCTCACTCTTTTGTGGACACAATTGAAGCCTTTTTTCGGGTCGGGACACACGCCGAGACCTTGCTAGACAAATATCGGGCACGCCTCGATAACGACCCTCAAACCCCCCCCACTTTGTTTACCAAAATCATCAAGGTTGCCGACGACGATACTCTATCGCCGAGCGAATTACGGGATAACGCCCGGCTCTATGTCGTTGCTGGAAGCGATACCACGTCAAACACGTTAACGTACCTGGTCTGGCAGATTTGCCGGCATCCAGCTGTAAAGGAGAAGCTGGTTAAGGAAGCCACGTTGCTTCCAGACAACTTCACTACCCAACAGTTGAAAGATCTGCCATATCTGAACCTAGTTATATCGGAGACTCTACGGCTTCACCCGGCCGCTCCAGCAGGCCTATCCCGCTCCGTACCACCCGAGGGTGCTACGATTGGTGGATACAGCCTTCCAAGAAGCACAGTAGTAGCGTCACAAGCTTGGAGCTTACATCGGAACCCTGACGTATTTCCCGAACCCGACGACTTCAAGCCAGAGAGATGGGAAAACTCAAGCAAGAGTATGAAAGATGCGTTCCATCCATTCGGAGGAGGTTCACGGAGTATGCCGTCCCGCGCCGCCTTTTCTCTAGAATTTACGTTGGCCGAGAAATACTAACACATACTTTACCAGGCTGTCTCGGCATACATCTTGCCTATCACGAGTTACGCCTAGCTACGACTCTTTTCTTCAGGGCTTTTCCAAATGCTACGGTTTCGAACCTTGAGGGAATGGCCGACAAAGACATGGAGCCCTTACTCTATTTCCTACTGAACCCTAAAGGACACCGCTGCCTTATCCAGTCCTCCTGAAAACCAAGAGCAACCTTCAAACTGGTCATGATCAGATGCTACTCGCACATAGCAAGAAGGCAGTCTACGGCACAGCGGCTTACCGAGGGAAGATTGTACTAGCCTTTACGCACGAGATAGAGGCATGTGTCCACGTCTAATGCGCATACATTAGAGGAGAAGGCGGCGCCGGGGATAGGGGTTTTCACTCGTTCGTCTGTTACGTATTTAAATGTTGGAGGAAGAATGTGGATTAGATTAGTTGGTTCCTCTTACGCAATTCATTTTAACCAATGCTACATCAATATCAACTCCATTATCGAAACTTCCTAGATCGATTGAGGTGCGCTTACAACTTGATGCTATTCGGAGGGGTATTAGTTTCTAGTCTAACACCCCACATGCAACCATACATCTGGATGTTAACAAGTTATACGTAGGTACTCGTCTTATCTATAAGCTTCCCGAATTAACCCCCACTAACCAGAACTTCGAATCGTGTCGGCAGTTGTGGTGATTTGTTGAAAGGATGTGGAAGGGATCAAAAGGGTTTTCATTTGTGGCCCTAGGATTGCAAGGACAAAGGAGCTGAAGCCCATATCTGGCTGCTCCCACCTCTACTTATAGAGGACAGAAACAGACTGCAACCAAGAGCCCCCCCAGTCAGAAGAATTGCAACACTTTGCCGACAAATTGACGCGTATTGCTGAGCGTGGCTCTGTAGGAATATATACTATATTACGCTTGAACTACTAGCGCAGTTCGAGCGCCCGATCTTTTGCCATAATCCAAGAGGCTCTCGACGCAATAATCGATGATTAGGAGCGAACCAAATCCTACAACCCCGGTATAGCAGCTAGCGTCCGCAGGACACTGCAAGCCTTCCATGGAAACGGACAATTAGACTGGGCACCCGGTTATCTTTTACAACGGAGGCGACGGCTTTGGGGCCAAAGCACGGGATTCCGTGCCACCTACATGTCAACGGCTATATAGGATGCTTTAGGCGCCAGTCTACTACACGGTGTTCGATGCTCAGTACAACCAGAGCTACGTGATTTCCTTGCATAAAGAACAGCAACGAGAATACCACCATGGCACCTGAGTCTAGCGAGTCTCAGTCTGGCGTAGTCCAGATGACCTTCTATTCCAAAGCAGAGAGTGTCAGGCCCCCTCTGATGGCGAACGACAACGCATTTCTCAGACGTCTCCTCCTCGTAGGTTGACATCATGTCCCAGCCCCAAGGACGTGCAGCTAACGCCGTCGCAGTCAGCAGAACGATCCCGAGAAACTTATCTCCGCTGGCTTCTACCGCCTGGAGAAGGGTGAGTCCCTTGTATACGAATACAAGTGGTTAGGTACAAGTCTTTAATTAGTATAGAGAAACTAGAGGATAGGGCTTAAAAAGAGCAGAAGAGGGTTAAGCAGAAAAAGGATTTGGCCAGACGTGTCGGATCTAGAACGCCTTGGGTGAATCTAGAACGTTTCGGCTTAGCTAGTTTTCGGACTAGCGGCTATCGCTTTCCGCTATCGCCACCCCGGTGGTAGCCGTATCTCTTGGCTATAGCTATTTTTCTGTGTATATAAGGAGGGCTCACTACTCTCATTTTCTATCTAGGACCTTCTAGAGGTTAACCTGACAATTTATCCTTCTTCAATTATATATATGCTTTAGTATATGATCCAGGGTCTCATAATTATGAGCCCGGTCCGCACTTTTTATTATCTGTTACTTCGATACACTTGTTAAATACGTTGCGGACGTCGCCTTAAGGTAATTCGGAACCTCGCCGTTGCTTCCGTAATACCTTTGTAACCTATTGCCGCCTTTTATTAAAGATATTCCCTACCTAAATAGCATTATCTCCGTTTTCTAGCCCCTAGTTATATTACAACTAAAGCCATAATTCCTTTTCCGTCAACAAACCTTGATAAGACCTTAGGGCGTTTTAAAGCGTTCCTTTTTAAAAAAGGGACCTTTAAAAAGTATGATATTTTCGAATTTTACGTTAGCTTCAAAGCGGGCTTCCTGTAGAAGTATATCAACTTTAACACGGATAAGTTTCCGTCGCTGGTAAAGAGACCTATCTTCCCTAATTTCAAGAAATTCGATTTTAAAGCTTTTAGCGAATTGGATTTCGTGTTAAAGGTAAATGCGAAATTCTAGAAAGCGGTAAAAATACATAAACGAAAGTAAACCCTTTTTTTAGCCTAGGAGAAGGCGCTCGCCGATATCAGCACGTTCCTTAATTAATCCGTTTACCCTAATTATTATTAGGTATATTGGAAAAAGGATATATTTCGAAATAGACTTATAGCGTTAAAGAATTAGTTTAAGCCTAGCAATAACGCCAAAATTTACGGAGTGGAAGCCCGTTATAGGGAAGTACTAAAAATTAACAAAGTGGCGATGGACGTATGGCTTTCCAAGTATTGGAAAGTGTATACTGAAGCCGAAGAGCTTCGAATTCCAGTTGTTATAGGGTTTTATAGTTACTTCGATTTCCTTAAGGCTGTAAATACCTTTTTACCCGACTTTTTTATTACCCAGACCGCTGTTGTTGAGGAAGCCATGTTCGACGGCAAGGACGTTATTGAGCTGCCGTCGGTGCAGAAGTTTGTAGAGCGTTTCCGGAGCCATATAAGGTTGCGGAAGGCTTAGGGCGTCACCGCCGAGCAGTTGTTACGAGGAGCGTTCGGTATTACCTTTAACGGAGAGATTCCGAATTAGACGGGACCTTTTTAAAACGCTTTAAGTAACAGTAACCGAAATAGTAACCAGAACGGTAACCGGAATAATTATTAAACCCTGCGGACGTATATTTGCAGAGAGATCCATTTTTTTAAGAAATGCCCTTATATCTGCCCGAAGGTTAGGTTTAATGGGTAGACCGAAGAACCTGAGGTTAGGAAGAAGGTGGAAGAACGTATCGCGAACGTTACCGGCGTTCTGAAGGTAACTGTTAAGCGTGTTCGGAAAGAAACGAAAAAACAGGCCTTTTAAGAACAGATTTAGCAACCGTTACCTTAGGTAGCTTTTACAGTTTTCGTTATAGGACTTTTTTCCTATATAAATCCCCAGGTTAATAACGTTATTACCGGATACAGTTTGAAAAGATCTACGTTAATAAATACGTGCTTAAATTTCCACGTCGAAAATCGGAAGGCTGATTTTATTAATTTACGCCTTCTTACAGTAGGCGGAAAGCTTTTAGTTAAAGGGAAATACTTAGATATTTTGGATAAAAGTACGAAGAAAATTATATTTATTATTTCGAACGGTAAAATTAGCGACTTTTTCCTAAAGAACTGCCTATATATCCTTAAAATGCATACTAACTTAGCGTTTTATAGGCTGTTTCGGAAAGTTGGGATTTATTAGAACCTTAAAACCGACGTTGTATATTACAAAGTTTCGAAAATATCGAGAACGCAGATGGCGAAAATCAAATGGATTAAGCACCAACCCGTTATATACCATGTTAAGGTAATAGCTGAAAACAACGCCGACGACGTTGTTACTTTAGCAGCTTTTGCAGTAACTGAAAAATTCGAAATAATAATCCCGGAGGACGAAAGCGACCTTAAAGAGGAAGTTATCCTCGAAAGCGAGGACGAAGACGTTATTACGGAGCCCCTGGTCGAGAAGTTCCTCCCGGCGAAGCTAACTAATTAGAAAAAGCTTTACGGAAATAACTTTCGGAATTTTTTAAAACCTTTAAAGGGAAATGCGACGCTATGGCACCGAAGGCTTGCCTATTTAGGCCCTAGGGCCCTGGGAAAGGTGGTACAAGCAGTTACCGGAGCGAAGATTTAACTGCCGTCGAAGATCGACTGTTAGGATTATGCTGTTGCGAAGGTTCGAAAAAAGGTTTTGTAAAGACCTTAAATTAAGAAACGTAAGCTTTTCGTTACAATATGCGCTAACCTTTTCGAATTTAACAGCGCATTTAACGGGCGAACGAAAGCGTTAATTATTACCTGTCCCGTTATTAAAGCTAAAATCAGCTATACTATAAAACGGAAAAAATACGTATTTACCGCTTTAATAAACGCAATTGTTTTTTTTTAAAGGATAACATTATATCAAGGTTAAAACGATCGTATTAAACGGAAAGATTTCCTTTGGAAAGAAGCTTCGACGATGGCTTTTAAATATAAGGATTTCGTATAAACCTTTATCTCTATATACCAAAAAGCCCGTAGGTATTTAAAAATGCGCCGGGGGCGTAATTATTACAAAGGTACGTTATTTAATAATTAATAGTAACCTTCCTTTTAACTTATAGCTTAAAGCTATTAAAGCAGTTATATATATCGCTAACCGTACACCTATTAAAGCCCTAAGCTGGAAAATACCTATCCAGGTTTTTACCGAATAAATAACTAAAAGGGATAAAATACCCGTTCCCGAAAAAGGCCTAAAAACGAACGTTGCGAACGTTATCCTTTTCGGATTAAAGGCTTATGCACTTACAAAAGTAATCCGTCGTAAAGCAAAACGCTTAAAGAAAATGGACCCCAAGGCGTATATCGGTTATCTCGTCGGATACGTAACTAACAACATATATCGGATATGAGTTCCTTTACAGCAACGAGTTATTACTGTTCGAGACGTCACTTTCGACGAGACGAAGAAATATCGTAGCAATCAGCCGTAGAAGTCGTCGATCGAAATCGCAGAACTAAACGATCAGATCGACAGCATCCTAATCCCACTTAAAGCAACGACCTTCCTAAGGACCTTAAGGGCTATATTCAGTAGTAACCCCTTAAATATAAGCGTTACTAGGGGGGTAGATAATATAGTAATATATAATACGGCAACGCAAGGTCCGTTTATCGAAAACGAAAAACCTATATATAACATTATAATGGTAGCTATAGGTAACCCTAATTAGGAAGCTTTACAGGAAGTTAAGGGGGTAGAAGCTAATTCGAACGAAGAATCTTTCGATTCGTCTGCTAGCAACAACACCGAAGAAAACCCCGATCGTTCCCCAGAAAAATCAGGTGATTTGGAAGGCGAAAACCCCTTTCAGGGTTTGCCCATACCGGACGTTACTCCAGGCCCCGAAGATTTAAGTTATCAACAATACCATTCGCCGTCCCCAAAGGAAGCTTAAAATATATCGTCGGGTTCCTCTTAATTACGGCAACGTCGTACCGAAATGGATTTCCTAGATCCCTTAGCGATTATCGAATCTAGGATTCGAAGAAAAAAAAGGAAAAAGCTACCTTCGGCTAATGCAAACTACAGATTGGCACCCGAAAAACGTAACACATACCCAACTGCCCTTAACTCTGTTTTCACGACGGCGATCAAACCGGAACGCCTTTATCGAAAGGACCTCCCTGCAGCGCCCAAGAATTGGAAGGAAGTTATTTAGCAACGGTACGCCGAAAACTGGAAAACAGCTGCGTAACGGGAATAGGACCAGATATATCGGGTAAAACAGTCAGTTACCGTTATTCCACTTCAAAAGGCGATTAAAGACGTCGGCCTTAACGGTATACTTCCGTTAATATAGGTGTTCACCTATAAATTTAACAAAAATAGGTTCCTTTAAAATTTTAAGGCTAAACTCGTTATCCAGGGCAACCTTTAACCTCGTAAAGAGCTTAACGCCTATGCATTTACGCTAGCAGGAAAGTTTTTTCGAATACTGATAGCCGTTACAGCCCGATTTAACCTAGATCTTCGTTAGCTAAACGCTATTAACGCGTTCCTGCATAATAATATCGATAAGTTGGTATACGTACGTTTTTTACAGGGGTTTGCACGTCCTGGCTTTTATCTAAAGCTTTTAAAAGCCTTATACGGATTAAGGAAATCATCATTTCTGTAGCAACGAGACCTATCTACAGGTCTGAAGGACCTAGGTTTAGAACCTGTCCCGGATGACCCATGCGTTATAACTAACGGCTGGTTAACGTTATTCTTCTACGTTGACGATATATCCATGATATATAGGATTCGAGATACAGCACGCATGGAGGAATTTTATAAAGCTAATATAACGCTTCCATATCATCGACCTTAGAAAACTACAATAGTTTCTTAAGATGCGTATTTTGCGCGATCGAAAAGCTAAAAAGCTGTAACTAATGCAGGATACCTACAGGAAGAAGTTATACTTCCGTTTCGAACTTTCGAAGCTCGAAAAACGTTACTTTAAGGTCCTTAAATGGAGGGATTTTAAGGAATACGAAGGAAAAGCGCCTGCGGCGTCGAAAAAGTTATATCTCGAGAAAGTCGGCAGTCTGTTATATAAAGCTGTTACCACTCGCCCAAACATCGTTAAAGCTGCTTCCCACCTGTTACGATACAGTAAAAACCTAAGCCCTATACACCTTAACGCCGTTGATGAGGCCCTACTTTATGGATATTATACCCGCTACCTTACTATACAGTATGGTGAAGACGAAAAGCCTAACGTGCGATCGTTACTTTGTTCAAGTAACGCATCCTTCGCAAATAACCCTAACCGCAGGAGCTTTTAAAAATTCCTGATATTATTATTTGGTAGCCCTATAGTCTGGAAAGCAAATAAGCAGGATACAGTTACTACCTTAAACATTAAGGCAAAGCTGTTAGCCCTTTTTCAAACCGTCAAGAAAGCTTTCTTTATGCAAAAGCTTTTCAGGGCTATAAGCCTAAAACTAGATAAAGAGCTAGTTATCCAGGTAAACAACAAGTAGACGATACGGCTAATTACAGAAGAAATTATGCGTCTGATTACGAAGCTGAAGCACGTCGATATTCATAACTACTGGCTCCGCCAAGCTTTCGTTACGAAAAAGATCAGAATCGAATGGACGCCCATTAACGCAATGGTTGCGGATGGCTTTATTAAGCCACTTGGGCTGCAGAAGCATCAGGAATTCGTTCGATTGCTGAACCTTTAAAACGTTACTTCAAAACTGAAGGAAGTTTAGAAGAAGCTTAGCTGCAGCGGCGTTATTGCCCTACAGCAGGGAAAAGCTGTTGCTCCCATTTCCTCTGTTATTTCCTTCCATCGTTCCTGCTTTTATACCAAGACCTAAACCACCTCAAATATTGGGTTAGTAAGGAAGCTTTCCAACAAAGCTTCCATGGTTTAGCGGTATAACATCAGGCCCTAACACCTAAAGGAATGGGTTCGAATCCTATTAAAAGTTCTCCCGAAGCCTGGGCATCTCGAGTAGATACCTAGGCTTCGCGATTTTGCCCTTTTTATTTTGTGCTTTCTAACCACCACAACGTTTCCTCCTTAGGCAATTCTTTTGCATCGTGAGAGCTTCAGCTGTTAGTTCCTAACAACTGGGGGGGTATGTCGGATCTAAAACGCCTTGGGTAAATCTAGAACGTTTCGGTTTAGCTAGTTTTCAGACTAGCGGCTATCGCTTTCCGTTATCGCCACCCCGGTGGTAGCCGTATCTCTTGGCTATAGCTGTTTTTCTGTGTATATAAGGAGGGCTCACTACTTTCATTTTCTATCTAGGACCTTCTAGAGGTCAACCTGACAATTCATCCTTCTTCAGTCATATATATGCTTCAGTATGTGATCCAGGGTCTTATAAGACGTCGAGGACGAAGTCCTAAGTTGAAAATGATAGAGGATAAGCCGTATAAACGTTAATCAGATTAATTAATAGGTTTTATGTATGGTTTATGGCGTTGGGAGTTGGTTACGTTATATTTTCATTTATTTCTTAAGATGGATTAAGAACAATTTCATCTCGAGAAAGGAGGGTTGAAATGGTACAGGGTGCCGGGCCAGGGGCATAGCTTGGCTGATCAGTTAGTCAGCTCCATAGGTGTATTTCTAGAAGCTTTTTCCGCCGGGCGCAACCCCGAGACATGTTCATCATCGATTACCGTTCATCATCAATTACTCAACACATACACACATGTCTATTCTAGAGTCTGGTTCAACACGGACCCAAATACAGTGTTTTCGTTTGCATTCATTACCGCTGCATTCGGCTATTCTATCGTGGCCCGCTGTTCAATGATGCTCTGATCGGAACTGAGTCTCCCCGTCTCAATTCAATATAAAGCAATATTTTCCTTCTAACCAATTTCTGGTTACTGCCAGTTCGTCGATCTTTTTTATTATTGCCATTTTGCGTATATAACGGTACTACTTTTAATCCTTAAGATCGTTTCCAGTTCGATTTTTAAAACCGAAACCTTATCGTTATATACGCGTAATTCGTCGCGCAATATATTCTTTTTCGTCCTTATGTACCTTACATTGCGGTCGTCGACAGCTGACCGCATGGAACTTTCCGTACCGATCGGGTTCCTTTAGGTACAAGTTTTCGTCCTATTCCCGGTATTTCTTTAACTATGCATCAAATATTAACTAATTGTTTTTCTGCTACCGTTTTTGCTATACGCGCGTAAATGGCTTATCGTCGCTTAGCTTTTTTTATTCTTCGTATTCTTATAGCTATTAAGTAACAATAAGTCTAGTAATTTTTTTTTTTTAATAGTTTTAGCTTTTGCTTAAGTTAGCTTTTTCGCTTTTTTTATTTCCTATTATACTTTAGGTAAAAAGTTATCGTTATTTTTGGCGCGGATTATATTAATCGTTTTTTAGCGCCAGGTTCTTTTTTATGCTAGTTTTTAAAAACTGGAACTTAATATACCTTTTTCGGGCTTTTACATTTTCGCGCAATATATTCAGGCTTATCGTAATTATAATAAGTAACGGACTTTTTATTTTTCGACTAAACAACTCTTAATTTTATAGGCCTTAATTAAGTTTTATAAAAGGTGGAAAACGTAAAACGTTTTCGACCTTGGTTAGCTTTTTGAAATTTCGACCGTAGGGCGAATTGTTTACGTCGTTCTTGTCGTCGTTCAAACTATCGATTATCGATTTACATAGCTTTAGAGATGTATTTGTCGAATATGCTAAGTTGTTCGATTTTGATAATTTCGTCCTTTATATCGTCCTTTAACCCTTTATAAAAAACGTCGATCAGGGTATCGTCTTCGTCGTCGACCTATTCTATCTTAGACATAAAATTCCTAAATTCGACGGCATATTTAAAAGCTAGTCCTTTTTATTTAAGCTGTAAAAAATTTTGTATAGCCTTTCGTTTTGTATCCGGGTTATCGAAATTGTTTTTAAGCTTTTGTTCGAAGTTAATGTAATTTTCAAAGATTTTTTTGGTAGTTTTTTTTAATTGTTTTCCGTATTTCTTAGGTAGTTTCGTAACGTAAACTTAAATTAATTTAAAGCGTTCCTTTGAAGGAATTTTGTTATAATAAGGATTTTATCGGCATCGTCTTCGATCCTTTTTAATCGTAGATACATTTTGGCCTGGATTAAAAAACCTTGAACGTTTCTTATACTATCGTAGGGTTCGGGTTTTTTGACCTTAAGTTTTGAAGTAATTGCTGGCATGAAATCGCCTGAGGCGGCAGCTTGAGCAGTGAGCTGTTAAACGTGGGTTTTAAGCTGCTGGACGCGTTTTGCAGTTGTTGGACTAAGATAAAAACGGTAGCTTCGGCGTTGGTCGACATTCTAACAGTGTTGAATATTGCTCAAAGTTTGACGGTATTACTAAACAAAAGTTTGCAACGTATAACGGTTATGAGCTTAATTAACTATTAAACTTAGTCGTACGGTTTATGTTGGTAATGGTATTGTGGGAATTTGAGCAATAAAGCGATAGTTACGTTTAGTAATAGGAGATGTAGATTTAGGTATCTAAGTTGTATTATAAGTTGGTGTTATTTGGATTATAGGAAAGAATAAGTATATATATATTGGTTTTGGCTTAATGGATTTAAACCGGCTTAAACTTGATTATAATGAATGACCTTTTTTTAATTTATTAAGCCCCTTTGAGCTATTATCCTGGCTTAACCGGCTTAAGACGCCAAACTTTTGTTAATCTAATTAAACATATTGAGCTGGTTTAAGCCAGTTACGTGATTTAAGGCCCATATCGGAGATGGGTCTCATAACCTCCGACCGTCTATCAATCGAGCCAAGGCCTTTGGCCATAACATTAATTTACTGAAAAGCTATTTTTTCTTTTGAAGTTTATTTAAACTATTTATTCTTTCTAGTAAATTCCGTTAATAGCATAACAATTTTGCTAAAACTACATATAAACCGTCGATAATAATTAACGAATCCGAAAAATGCTTATATTTTCTTAATATTAATGGGTAATACATAGTCCTTATTTATTAATAACTTTTTAAAGTTTATGCGAATTTGCCCTAGCATAATAATATATTTTAAGAATCGACGTTTTGCTTATAAAAATAACTTTTTCGGTATTAACTAAAAGTTTGGCGTTTTATAGCGCTTATAAGACCTAATAAACATATTTTTCGTACTTTTCTTTTGTTTCCGAAGAAATGAGAATGTCGTCAAGGTAGCAAATAACAAAAATATCCAGGTATTCTTTTAATACACAGTCTATTATTCGTTAAAAAATCGCTAATACGTTAATAATTTCATAAAAGTGATTAAGTATTCGTACAAACTATATTTCGTCCTAAAAGCTGTTTTTTATTCGTATTCCTCCTTAATCCGAATTATATTATAACCGTTTCGAAGGCCGATAGCTGTAAACCATTTTGTTCCGTACAGGCGATCTTTTATATTAATAAGAAATAATAACGGTATTTTAATCTTAATGGTAATATCGTGAAATTGTCGATAATCTACTATTAATCGAAGCTTTCCCCTTTTTTTCGGTACGAAAAACATAAAATATCCGGCTAGGAATTTAAAACGTTATATCTATCCTTTTCGAAGCTTATCTTTAAGGTAATTACGGAATGTATATAATTCTATATAGTTCAAGTTATATATCGGATAAAAGGCGGTACCAATGCTATCTTTAAGGATTATCTTACAAGCCTATTTGTTATGTTTTAGTAATTTAGTATTAAATTCCTTACCAAATAACTTGCGTACTTATAGTACTATAAAAATACCTTAATTATCCATTTTAATAACTTTCGGACGATCGTTTTAAATCATTATTTATTTACCTAAATTTTGCATTAACAATAGCAATAATGCGTCGTATTTTTTGGTTATGCCCTTTTTCTTTAATATATCGTATTGCTTCAAGTAATAAGGTTTTTACCGCTTTCTTATGCCGACATTCGTTATCTTTATCGATCGAATATTAAAATTTTTCGTCGTTTGGCTTATCGTTAAAAAATAAATCATAATCTATTTTGCAAGTTTTCCAGTTAATAACCGAGTTATACTGTTCAAACCATAACAAACTTAAGATTAAATTAAAATTCTTTATGGTAATAATATCAAAACTAATAATTTATCATTCTTTTTAATAAAGGTCTTAAATTAATTAATTTCGCGTCGGACTTATCTATTATCGTAATTAAATATTTAACCTTTTACATTTTTAACTTTGTAAAGTTTTTTCTTATCCTTTTATAATAGTTATAGCCTATTAACTATTTTTAAAGCTATATAATTGCCCTCTTATATTCCGTAATTTACAAATGCGGCATATCGTTTATTTTTATACGTACTTTAACCGTAATAGAGTTTTTAGTATTATTTTTATCGCGTTTAAAACTTTTTTAAGGTATTATTTGTAACGAAGCTGTTACATAACCACCTAGAAGTATGAGCAGTATCCGAAAGGGGTTCTTGATTTGCAGGCAACAATAGGGCGAAGAATGATTTAGTAGTTTGTTCGTTAAAGAGATTTGCGGGCTTTTTTTTTAATTAAAGAACGTTGCCTTTGATTGAAGACTTAGATTGATAGCTAAGGAGCGAAACTAAATAGGTGCTATTTACAGGAGAAACCCATCCATTATATATCCTTTGATTTTTTATGGGTGTGTCGTAGATCTGCTGAATTTGTATGATTTGGTCCAGATTTATCAGATCTTCTAGATTACATGAAAATGCTAAGATATTTACATCTGAAGTTTAACCGTAGGGTGTCTTTGCCTAGATAGGGAGAGTAGGTCCTGATTCGTAATATTATTTCCCCTTTTCCAAGATTTTTGTTTCAAAAATAAAACGGTAGGAAATTTTCCGGAGTTTGACTTTTTGAATTTTTTCAGCTAATTTTTCAATATGTTAGATCGCGCGCAAAAACAGAAAAGAAATTTTTGTTTGAGCCAGCGAGATTTTAGGGATAACCGTATTAATTTAATTGAAAGCTTTGGTACGAAAGGCTTTTTATGTTTTAATTGCGTTCGTTTCGAGGAAATCGGTTGTTTTTTTGTAGTCGAATTTTTAAGTTGTAGCTGCTGTATTCGTCGCCAGCGTTCTTTTTGTAACGTTTTAATCATAAATTCGTTGAAAAAGGTAAATAAAATGCGATTTCGCCTGAAAAAAGAACAGCAAGAATTTAAAGATGAATTTTTGGCTTATTAAAAGGCGGCGGAAAGAAAAACGAGGGAATTTATTGGGAGATTAAAGCGCTTACGTTTTTAATAAAACCTTTTTAAGAAAAGGGCTTTAGAAATATTAAAAGAAGGTTTAGAATTGGATTAATTAGAAGAAAGAAAGAAAGCGGAAGAAGAATAACGTTGCATGGAAGTAGAATAAGTTCGGTTTGTTTCCGAAATTAATGTTATAACGGAAGTATCGCTTTTTTTCGATTGGGACGCCGAAGGGCTAGATTTGGGTATTGGGCCGTTATCCCTTACGACTTTGGCCGCGTTAAAGACGGTCGGTTAAGATTTTGGCGGTAAAACGTTTTAACCAGGTTTTTCGCGTTCGTTAGATACTTAAAGAGTTCCTAAGTGTTTTTTTCGTATGGGTAATTCTTTTATTTAATTAAATATTAAACCTTATTTTTAATAACCCTGGAGTCCAGTATTTGTTTAATTTCGTACTTATCGTCGTCTTTTTCGACTTTTAAATTGGTTTTTAGCGGGACGTTCTTGGGTATTAGTTTAAGCAAAGAGATATGGAAAACAAGGTGTATTTTTATCGTTTTGGGTAATAATAGTCGGTAGTTAATTTTGGAAATAACTTTATCGATCTTAAACGGATTAAGCTTTTTGAAATTAAGCTTATTATTAAGTTTTTTTGTTTTAATTTGGGAAATGTTCGAAGTTGCGTTTTGTTTTTGCCGTAGCAAATAAATTTTATTTTTTTTCGACAAAATTAGTTCTTTAATTTTTTATTATTATAATAATAGGTTTTTTTTGTTAAAGGAATCGTCATTTATTTTATAGACGGACTTATATTGTGTAGATTTTAATTGTTACCGTTTTTGTTCGAGGAATTTTTGCGGTTAATTTTGGAATTTCGTTTAGTAATTGTTTTGGCCGTTAAGTTTTTACTTAGTAACAATATACCGCTATATAGGGAAAAATATTTATATTTTCGTTAATAGAAATGTTATAAATTATTTAAGCTAATGGAAAAAGTTTAACCCAGGTATTTTATTAGTAATTAATATAACTTTTTAAGTATTGTTTTAATGTTTGATTTAAACGTTTTGTTTGTTTATTTGTTTATAGGTAATATGTTGTAAAAAAATTTAAACTTAGCGCTTATTTGCTTAAAAAATCTGGTATTAAATTTTGTTGTAAAAAGTTTATTTTTGTTTAAGATGATTTTTCCTGGTATTTTATATTTGTCGAAGTAATATCGAATAAAGGCGTAAGCCAGTTATTTTACTATTACGTTTCCTTTGAAAGGTAGAAAATATTTATATTTAGTAAATTTGTTAACGATTACGTATATTTTATTATATTAAACTTTAATAACGGGATTTTTTAATAGGAGTAAACCGGTAATAAAATCCCAAGTAATAATGTTTTAAGCCCTTTTTGGAATATTTGTGGGCTGTAAAAGTTTATAGGGCTTATATCGGGCTGCTTTTGCCTTATTGCATATATTGCAATCTTTGATTATTTGCTTAACAGTTCGTCGAAGTCCTGGAAAATCGTATTTTTCCTGCAATCGTTTGGTGGTTTTGAAAATGCATTAATATTTATATAACGGATTTTTATGGAATTCCTTGACGAATTGCTTTTGTTGGTTTCGAGGGATGTAGATTTTGTTACGGTATTATAGCTGGTTTTTAAGTTGTTTATATAATTGTTGCACTTTTTTTTGTTTTTCCTTATTATAAGAATTTCGGAATTTCGTCAAAAATTTTAGGGTAAGTTGCTTTAATATTTTATATAACCGTAAGGTACCGTTTTTAGTTTATTGCATTATTTGCATTCGGCGTTTTGGAACATTAAAGTCGTAATTTCTTTTGTAACTTAGGATATTTGCTTAGATATTTTCTTTCCTTTTGATATGGTAAATTTGGAAATTATATTTTGACAAAAAAATTATTTAAGTTTCGTGGCGTTTATTTAGTTTTTAAGTCGTTATGAACCGGATAAGGTTTTTGTAATTTGAATAAATATCGAAAAGCTTTTTAGTTCCGCTGAAAAAAGGTTTTTATTTTTTAAAAGCGTTAATAATCGTTAGCAGCTTTTTGTCGTAGATCTTGTATCGGAGCTTTACGTTTCGAAGGGCCTTGGAATAATAGGTTATTGGGTATTATTTTTTATTATCTTTTTATTGCTCCACAATTACGTTTAGGCCATAATTTAAAACGTTTGTCTTTAGGTATTTCCTTTTGTCGGCGTTGGGCAATTTTATTATTGGCGCTTTAATAATTTTGTTTTTAAGTAATTAAAAAGTTTCCTTAATCTTTTTTGGAAGTTCGAATTTCTTTTTAATATATTCTTTAATAGTATATTTCGTTAATGGTTTGATAATATTTTTATATTCCTTAATTAGGTTGCATATATAACTCGTAAATCTTAAGATCTGCCGGATATCGGTAACGGTTGCCTTATTAAGCATAAGTTAATTTTTAATTGCTTTTAATTTAAAGTCCTGGATTTGAATTTGACCGGGAGTAAGGGTAAATCTTAGATAATTTAGTTTTTGCATATGTTATATACTTTTGGCGGGGTTGATTTGGATGTTTGCTTTATTTAAAGCTTTAAGAACTTGGAAAATATGCTTTTTATATTTTTCCATCGTTTCGGAATAAATAAGGATGTCGTCGAGGTAAACAAAAATATATTTGTTTAAGAACTTCCTGAATATGGTTATAATTAGGCGTTAAAAACTAGCAGGGGCGTTAGTAAGTTTTAAAGGCATAATTTGGTATTCGTAATACCCGTATATCGTTTAAAAGGTAATTTTCCATTTTTTTCCTTTTGCTATTTTGATACGGTAGTACCCGTTTCGAAGGTTTAAGGCAGTAAATTATTTGGCTTTGCTTGCGTTTTCTTTTAAGGTATTTATTAAGGTTAAGGAATAACCGTTTTTGATGGTAATATCGTTTAGCTGTCGATAATCGACTATACGACGATAAACCGGATCTTTATTTTGATCGATTTTCTGCTTGCCGTTTTTAATTTTGCGTATTATAAGTATAAGGTATCCTGTAAGGGATTCGGATAGCTAAATATAACCTTTTTTTAGATTTAATTAAAGGTTTTTTTATAAAGCCTTTACCTTTTTTGGATTTATGTAGTAAATTTTGTAAAGCTTGGGATAATGTTCTTTTTTAATAGGTATACGATAATTCCATTATTTATATGGAAGCAATTTGTAGTTTTTTCTGTCCTTAAAAAGTTGTTCGAATCGTTGATACTTTAAGGGTATAATACTGGCAAAATTTGATACCTTGGCTTTTCGGATAATATAACAGACTTTTTTAAACCCTTTTTTAATAAAAGTTAATTCGTGGTTTTAAAAAAGTTGGCGAGTTTTCCAGTTAATTAATGGATTACTGGAATTAAACCATGGCATTTCCAGAATAATATCGTAACTTGATATATCGGCGATATCCAAAGTAAAATACTTTTAGTATTTTTAAATCCATATTAGAAGTTTTTTAATTTTTTTAAGAATTCGTCCGCTATCGTACTAAAAAAGATTTTTATTAACTGTCCGTAATTTGTAAAACTTTAGCTTATACTTTTAAGAAATATAATATTTTTCGGTTACTGCTGGCGAAATGAAGTTACCTTTTGTTCCAGAATTAATTATTGCTTTAAAAGTTTAGCTTTGGTACTAAATAAGAATTTCGATTTGGTTTCGTAATCCTTTTCTTGCTTTATATAAGGTCTTAATTTGCAAAGCTTTTCGATCCCTTAGTTTCGAAGGTCTTTGCCGTTTTTTGATTTCGTAATTTTATTCGCTAGAAGGTGTTTTTATTCGCGGGTTTTTTTAATTGCGTATTTAATATATTTGTCGTTTATGTAAATATATTACTTTCGTTAGCCAATTTGGCATTTTATCTTAATGATTTTTACCTTTAACGTTTGGAGAAATTTCCGATTCGAAATTAAGATTTTTGTAGGGTTTGCTTTTATATCCAGAAGTTTATGCATTAAGTACTGAAGTGGTGTGGGGTGCAGGAATGGGTGCAGCTGCTGGTTGCAGCTGGTTGCAGCAGCTATTGCCAGCTACTGCAGCTGCTATTGCCAGCCACTGCAGGTACTATTGCAGCCACAGTTTCTACCTACTTCCATTTGCTTCACCGCTGGGCATCTCGGCAATCTACTCGGATATGGCAGTAGGTCAGCGATGGTCTATATATGGCTGCTGACCTGACAACTTTTGTATGCAGTTTCTTATAGCATCAA